>JAPSGF010000028.1:1647282-1681250 GCA_035772895.1 Perdix hodgsoniae | reverse complement strand
AAAAAAAAAAAAAAAAAAAAAAAAAAAAAAAAAAAAAAAAGAAGAGTAGCAATATTCTGGACAAATACTTAGTTGTGCTTTTCTTTGAAGGTCTTGCTCAGTCTGGCTCCTGGGGTTGCTTTGATGAATTCAATCGTATTGATTTACCAGTACTATCAGTAGCTGCACAGCAAATTGCAATTGTGTTGACATGCAAGAAAGAACATAAGAAAAGCTTTGTTTTTACTGATGGAGATAATGTGGAAATGAACCCTGAATTTGGCATCTTTCTTACTATGGTACGTATTCAGTAGGTTTGTAATATACCAGTGATAATTGTATAACTGTTTCTAACCTGGTGTGTTACTTGCTAACTCTGTCAGTCAGCTGTTTGTACTCAACGACAATTTGAGGAGTAAGTATTACAACAAAGACAGTTTGCTCTGTCTTTTCTCACTGACATCAAATATCTGCAGTTAAGAAATAAACTGATTTGCTACAGCAACCATTCTTATAAAGGCAAGTCACCTTTGTGTCCCATAATTTCTGAATACTACATTTGTGTTTCCAAAATATGTATTCTATAACAAGTGTAGAAAAATGATCATAGAGATTTAGTTGGAAATAACCAGTCAAAACAGGACTTGTAAGACATGTGAAATCTAGATTTGGAGTGTTCGGATATAACATTTTTTGTACCTTGTGGATGTAAAGTGGCTAAAATGCAGTAGGGATATGATGGTCAATCTGCCTGACAATTCACTTTTTACATGTAATTTAAATCTTAAAAGCTACTTTTGTCTAATCTAAGTGCATCCAACCCATAGCTCACTGGCTGCATGCAGCCCTGGACAACCAGTAATGTGACCCCCACAGGAGTGTATACTTTTGATTTTATTATGTAATTCTTATGTGATATTTTTCATGACTTGATTGCATGTAGCTCAGGTATGAGCTGTGTAAGCAAGAACAGAATGCTGTGGAGGGGAGTTTACAGTGCAATGCTGAATCCACCTATCACATCTGCCACACAAACTCAGTCAAACTAAAATGCGCATGTACTGTATGTTAAATGTACTTGTGCCCTTTGACAAGTAAAACACAGTGGTTACTACTAATAATATTTCAATAACACCTACACCTGTGAAGACAAGTGTTTTTTTGTTGTTAAGCAGACATGTAAGTTTTCTTATTTAATTATTAAACTTGGGCTTCTGTCATTTCTTAATATAATTTAATAAGTTAACACATTCATGGTGGAAGAAACATCCATAGTACTCTTACATCTTCAAAAGCTCAGAGGAAGTATAAAATAATTTGCAATATGTTTTTAAATAGTTTTGCAATGTGTATTGGATTAATGTTTTTGCTAACTGTCATCAAATGTGTAAATTTCATGAAGTCCAAGGGGTTGAATCACTGCCTATTTCAGGAGTTCCTTAAAAGTTTGGAAGCTGATTGTAGGAACATTCTTTACTTTTCTGAAGTAAGATGGCTAAGTAAAGGTAAAATGCTGAAACAATTTTGTGATTTGCAAAATGAAATCAAGTAATTTATGGAATTAAAAGGAAAATTTATTCCAGAACATGAAAATAGAAAACTGTCCTGTGTACAGCAGAAAATATGTAGTAGTGATTTCTGTTCTGGTAAACAAATCTGACAGTATGTTTGAAGACTGAAAAACAAAAACAAAAAAAAATGTCAATTTTTTGGTATATTTGCAACTCCAGTTTCACTTAATATAAATACATTACCTTCAAATTTTTAAATGAAATGTAGAAAGTTGCAATCAGACGTTCAACTCAACAAAAAATTTGATGATGTCTCTATATCAGACTTTTATAAGACCTCTCTTACCAGAGAAAAATACCCCTCACTTCAATCATACCTTATTCATGTCA
The DNA here is from genome assembly GCA_035772895.1 of Perdix hodgsoniae. NCBI lineage: Eukaryota > Metazoa > Chordata > Aves > Galliformes > Phasianidae > Perdix > Perdix hodgsoniae. Next base: position 1,679,370 of record JAPSGF010000028.1, on the reverse strand, counting down.
TCACTTTTTGGCAGCACATCCATTTATGAACAACTGTTTTCAAAGATGAAGCACAAAGATAAACATTAGATCAAAAATCTCTGATGAGCACCTTGAGAACTTACTGATAATTGCAACCACTTCCATCAAACTAGACATGGATGCATTAGTTTTGCAAAAACAAGGTCAAATAGTTTTCACTGTTCACAAAGTCAACTAGTCTCCACTAGTTTTCTATATTTTTTTTCCTTCTTTTAAAATGAAGTGTTTTTGAAAAAATATAAAAAATGAAAAAAAATTCATTACTTATATGTTAACTTTAATATATTTTATATGTGGACCAGGACAATTACTCTTCCCTCAATGTGGCCTAGGTAAGCCAAAATGTTGGACACCCGTTGTCTAATCAGGTAATACATTCCTTTATTTCTTCAACTTGTGCAAGGTGCAATTAACTTCAAAAATTGTTATTTTCTCCAGAATCCAGGATATGCTGGACGGCAAGAACTTCCTGAAAACTTGAAGATCAACTTCCGTTCAGTGGCCATGATGGTTCCTGATCGTCAAATTATAATTCGTGTCAAGTTGGCTAGTTGTGGTTTTATTGATAATGTTGTATTGGCAAGGAAATTCTTTACATTGTACAAGCTCTGTGAAGAACAGCTATCAAAGCAGGTGATTTTCATTTAAGGAAAGAATTATATTTAGGAAAAATTATAAGTAGTGACACAAATTATTAGTATTAATTTTTTAATTATTTACCTATTAATATGCCTTTGTCTCAACCTGAAAATTTTTTCACGTTTAGCATTCCAGTTCTTTTTGACATCCCCCTAAAGGAGTGACTGTGGTGCTCTGAATCTGTTGTGAGTAACCCACAGCGGATGTTTGGAGACATTTGTGCTGCATGTATCACTTCTTATACCTTAAATGATAAAAAAAAAAAGAGCTGTTTAATCCCCATAAACTAGGAGAAATTTTTCCCAAACTTTCTGTATCTTCTAGGTGCATTATGATTTTGGCTTGCGGAATATATTGTCAGTGCTACGCACATTAGGAGCGGCAAAAAGAGCAAATCCTACAGATACTGAGTCTACCATAGTTATGCGTGTGCTGAGGGACTTGAACCTGTCTAAACTGGTAAGCTCTGAGGACCTGGTAAATTAACTAGCCTGTACTTCAGAGCCATTTATTTTTGGGAAACACAGTTTAAATCTGTTCAGGTGTTCACTGGAATATTGCCTATGGCCTTTTACTCTGATGCTATCTTGGAAATGTTTCATTCTCTGTATGACTTGGCCTGTTCAAATTTTTTGTAATAAACATATTTCCACCACTACTTACAGAAATATATTACCAAATAGGAGTATATAAGAGCCTCTATGGAAGTTTTGGCCTAATGTTTTCTACTTCTTTTATTTAATCATTCTTTTAAAATAATGTTATTTGTACTAGTGAGTACCATTTCATCTGATTTACATTGTTAATCTCTTTTCAATAACTTTTGATTATTGGAAGCATCATGATCTAATTCTGTTGTATTCAACTACTATGTCTACCACTTGTAGGGTTATCATAGGTGGTTCCTTAGATTTTGAAATGTCTTCAGCCCACAAGGGTTAAGGGTTGTCTTCCAACATGCTTGGAAAAGTAAAATAGGTGTTAATATTTTTTTTCTTTTGACTTTCACTAGATTGATGAAGATGAACCCTTATTTCTGAGTTTAATAGAAGATCTATTTCCAGATATCCATCTTGATAAAGAAAGCTATCCTGAACTGGAAGCTGCCATTGACAAACAGGTAATATTTCTGTTGATTTATACTTTTGTGGTGTTACTAACATGGTGACTTGTCTAAGAACATTACTGGTTTTGAATCTATCCAGCTAGTAATAGTAAGCTTTTCTGTAAATCTTTACCACTGGCATGTATTGTGTGAAAAGGCAAAGAAGTCTGGCAGAAAATAAGCTCATCCTCAGATATTGGAGGGACAGCTTAGCTTAGATTCTGAGCAGTGTTTAATTCAGTGCTATAAATCTGACCTCGTTCAATATATGAGCTATTGCTGTTAAGGATTCACAAATAATGCACTGCCAACTATTCTAAACGGGCTCTCACAACCGCTCTTAAGGCATTTAGTCACACCGAATGAGAACTTTCCTGGCTAGATTAGTGATTAGTCCAATTTGTTAAATCACCGAACTATAGATTCTTTTGGATTGGCGATGACAAATACGCTGCCTGCAAAACATGTAAGATTAACCAAGATCACGAATAATACAGCTGACTGCAATTGTGCTAAATTATTGAATAACTCTATAGAGAACTCTCAGTTTCCCACAGAAGTGCTTGATGTTGCTGGGTGTGCAGATCTCATCCAGTGGAAATCCCTATGAGTGGAAAGACAGGCCCAGCCTGTCAGCTGGTCCCAAAAATCAACTGTGGTCTTCTGATTTATCAGTGATGGTATCTTCCCTGGAAATCCTTCTCTCTTAAGCCATTTTTATACAATTTTCTTACTTTGAGGTGCAGCTTGAGTGACTCTAGTCAAACATACCTTTGTTTTGCAAAATTCACTCAAAGAACCTGTTTTTGACCAAAGTAGAAAACTGCTGGCTGGGGGCTGGCTGAGAGAAATAAGATAATTGATCAGTTCCATCAGTATCATCAACTTCCGATCCCTGCAGGATAATCACATTTGGCCATGGGACCTCCACCCTGCTTCACACTCCATGTTAATTTTTCCCTAGATTTGGCATGCCAGCCTCTCCTGGTGTTTGCTAACAGCTAAGGTCACAGGTCACACTGCTTAGGGGACTATCATGGAATGGATTTCCCAGTGTGTTCCACCAGGGGAGTTTGCCTTCGCTCACTCAAGAGGTGGACATTTCAATAAATCACCTCTGGTTAAGTATTCCTTGGCATGTAATTATTAGTCTTATTCTAACAGATGTCACTGAATTGTGATTGTGACAGCTTGTGTTTTCTGTGTGAATTATTTATGGTGATCAGTTTGGAAAACATGTCTGTGTACATTTGCCTTATGTGAATCTAGATTTAATGGTTGTATGAACTCTATCAGACAGAACATGAGCTTAAGGAAAGATTTTCCTAAAGTGGCATTTCTTCTATTTTGGTTTTCATTAGATCTTTTGAAACACTAATAGGATTAGCGTAAGAATGTCAGTGGGATAGAGAAGGTTAATGAAGTATGAACACTTACACAATCAGCTTTATTAAACATTCCTCCAGAATTTGAAGAATTCCTCAGATAATTATGTAACAGTAAAGCAGAGAAATAAAAATCTCGAAAAACCCCACCCAACTCTTAATAAAAGGTCACTGCTTTTTTTACTGATAACATTTTCTGAAATTGGAATGTATTTGGAACATATTTGAAACACAGAAATTATTTTTAAAATAAATTATAATTGTTATTTTGGGAATTTCAATTGTATGATATGATCGTGACTTTTAAGAATATTTTTACTTGGTCAAAGACATATACAGTGGTCTGAATTCTTAAAAAATTGTTCCAATTTTTCTCTTACTCATTTCCATCTAAGTCACCTTCACAAGTAACAGTAATATCATTGTAGTGAGAACTTATTTAAGCTTGTAACTAGTAAAAAAAATGGGAAAACATCACATCTTTTCTCAGAAGGATCATGTGAAGAAGTTTCTCAAAGGTCTCTCTGTATACCGATAAACATCTAAACAATTTTTTTTGTAGAAGAACTTTTGGCTATTGTAGACACTTAAGGAACTTTATAATTAGAAATGTTGACAATAATAATAAAAAAAGTCTTTCTGAGAGGTAAGTGAATGACACTTCGTAGCTATGAAAAACATTGCTAGCAAGAGTGTTTCTGAAGTTCCTGTCTTTTCTTAAAATGATAGAGTAATTCTAAAAGAGATAGAAAAAGAAAATACTTTATCAAAGCTTACTGTACTGAGTACAAATTTGAACACCAAATAACTTATTTTTCCAAATAGCTGTTATATATGCAAACTCTTTACAGAGTCATCTTTGCTGAAATATTTATGAAGTATCAAGGTATCCTGTGGACTAAAATAGTGGTATTTTTTATTTCTGACACTATCTATAGGTGGAGGATGCTGGACTTGTTTGTCATCCTCCTTGGAAACTGAAAGTTATCCAACTTTTTGAAACTCAGAGAGTAAGACACGGATTGATGACTTTAGGGCCTAGTGGTTCAGGAAAAACTGCTTGTATCCACACTTTAATGAAAGCCATGACAGGTATGTGAGCATTTTTACTGTAAAACATTGTAACATTTTGCTTTGTTTCTTCATAGAAAGCCTCAATTATAGCACTCTGAAGATAAATTAATGGAAAAATTAATTTCAATGTATTGTGATACTAAATAATATTGTGGTGGTATCTTTTAAAAACACCTCACTGACATTCAAAGTCATATAACATATAGATCCAGTTTTGCATACATCAGAAGTTTTTGTTCTAGTGACACTGAGAGCAGTACTGTCTGGGTAGGCAGCTGGAGCAAGTTGTTGAAGTGTCTCACAGATTCAGCTGAGGTAATGCTGAAAGCTTCTCATCATCATAAATTCATAGCCCTTTTCCTTTTTGAGCACAATTAACAAGGCAGTGTCTTCATCTGCAGTATAAAATAGCTGCTATTCTATCAGTTTTTTCCAGCTACAAACTTTACGAAATAAGTACATGGTTTCTTATAATACTGAATACTTATTAAACTATCCATTTGGATGTAAAGCTTTTGAATTTTTAGAAGTTCTCTGCCTACTGAATATACTATACCAACACTAACTGGGGATGTGCTTGCCTAGATTGTGGACAGCCACATCGTGAGATGAGAATGAATCCTAAAGCTATAACGGCACCGCAGATGTTTGGTCGTCTTGACGTAGCAACGAATGATTGGACAGATGGAATATTTTCTTCTCTCTGGAGGAAAACATTAAGAGCCAAGAAAGGTATGACAAAAAAGTGTAATTATACTTAAAAATTTTCATTCTAAATGCTTTATGTTCAATCTGTGGAGAGCAAATACTGTTTCGCAGAGTTTGCTGCGAAAATGATAGGCTCTTGCACAAAAGAAAAGTGAAAGATCAAAATCTTCTCCCCCAGCAATGAAATGTGACAAATTTTGGTGCTGTCAGCATTTTCACCTGGTCTCAAACTGTCAGAACAGAAGGGTGTGAATCTCCTTTGGTAGTGTCATATCTGGTAGCCCTGCACATATCATAGTTCATCTCAAATGGCACTGGTGATTCCTTTTAGGCAATCAGTTTTTGCCTGACATATATAAAATAATCTTGTCATATTCTTAGCCTGATATTTTAATTAAAGAAAAGGCCTTGATAACTTGGTGCTACACAGATTCTTCTTTCTTTTGTCTGAATATTAGTATGTGACATTATCATTAGGCCTATATGACTAAAGTTGGAAATGAAAAGGAATAAAGAAAATCTAACACTGTTTATTTAATTTTCCAACAAAATTCGTATTCTTTAAGTATACAGATTCCTTACAATAGAAAAAAAAAAAAAGGATTTAATTTTAATAGTTTTGTTTGAAATTTGGAAATGTAATACCCTTGAGAATGTAGCATGGACATTAACTGTTGATTCTGTTTTTTCCCTCAGCATGAAATTTTAAGTTAGTACACTCTTGTGACTTTCTCAGTAAGATTCACTATTTGCAGTACTTTTGTAATGCATCTTTATGAAGGGAACTTCAAAACTTGTCATACCTCAAACCTGCACTGTAGTTATGAAAATGCAAAGGTATTTGGCTCAGAGGTGAGGAGGTTAATTAGCCTGAAGCATCTTGATTTGTGCCTAGCAATATACAGCACCTAGGCATAGGGAGCAAGGACTCTGAAGGCAGATGAGATTGAGATGATCTCTGACTACAGAGCCATCTGGAAATGCCCAGCAGGTCTGGAAACCTAAGAAGTGGGGAGCTGGAAGCCAAAGGAGCTACCAGGACAAGACTGTTGCCCAGTACTTAAGTCATGCAAGCAGGACCTAGCCCCTCCTAGGAAACACATGCAGGTGCTGAGACACATTTCCAGTACTAAATGGAAAGAGTTTGAGGAACTTCAGAGGGAACAGGGTCTTATTTATAAACATAGGTATAAAAAGCAAGAATCTTAATTGACCTCCATTAGATTTGAAAGTAAGTGTTCTACTTCAGAGAGTGGCTTTTCAAGTGTTTCTTTCATTTAACCTCACTAGCGTGTTGGAAATAGATGAATGTTGGTTTAAAATAGGTCTTTTGTTTCTATCTTTATGTTGTTTTCTGTAAGTTGAAATAAACCCAATTTATTATTAAAATGAAGGATGAGTCCATAAAACCGTGTTTCAGGCTATTACAGACTGATGAATTATGCTTATGACACTTTATATACTGAGCAAAGGATAATTATTATGGTAAGGTGACAAAAATGAAGCACTTAATCGAAAGTGAGTAATGGGAATGGAAATTGTATTTAAAGATGAGATTGTAGCTGTGTTCATGAATTCAGAATTAGTGCAAAATACATTTAAAGACAGAAGAAACTGATCTTTGAAAGAAACTGAAACTTCTTTCATAGGCATTTTTGTCAACCATTTTGGAATGCAGGTGACCACATCTGGATAGTTCTTGATGGTCCAGTTGATGCTATTTGGATTGAGAACCTTAATTCTGTCCTGGATGACAACAGGACTCTAACACTTGCAAATGGAGATCGTATACCTATGGCACCAAATTGTAAAATAGTCTTTGAACCTCACAATATTGATAATGCTTCTCCAGCAACAGTCTCAAGGAATGGGATGGTATTCATGAGCTCATCCGTTCTCAATTGGAGCCCTATCCTCGAGGTACTGTAGTAAAGAATTATATTTGCTTATGTATGGAATGTTTCATTTCTAGCATTCAGCAGTTCACTGTTCTTACTTTAGGACTTAAATTTGTGGTTAGATATGAAGCAGCTTTTATCCTGTATAAATTTATATCTTAGAATTTTAAATAGCAAAGTTTATGGTAGTTTGTATAAAGATAGATTTTTTTTCAGAATATAGTCAACATACTACAGTTTTAAAAACTTGGGTGTTTCACATCTCAACAATTTGTAATTCAAGGTATTTTATGCAGCTGAAGAAAAACTCCAGTGTCAAAATACCAACTTTGTAGCAGCTCCTGCTATAATTTCAGAGCAAGGAAAAATATAGAGCCAATTTCAGAGCAAGGAAAAATATAGAGCCAATATAGTTCAGGAATGTAGCAGTCCTCAAGAAAATAGAGGTTCTCTTGATATTTCATATACTTGACAGCAGTTGGCATTTAGAACCATAAACAAAGTCAATGCAGAATTTACAAATTTTGATTTTTAAATATGTATTCTTACCTGACAAGTTGTTGGTTTAACATTCCTAGAAGCAAAAAGTTAAAAAAAAAAAAAAAAAAAAAAAAGCAAGCAGTGGTTATGCTCGCTCTTTCTTCAGTTTTGTGTCCAATATTACTGTTAGGAAAACAGAATATGTTATAGATGTGTTTTAGAGGGAAGAACAGTATATAACATATTCAAATTTCAGTCTGATTAAAAAAGTTTTTTTCTTGAAGAATTTGTCTTTCACATAGCCAAAGCTCATGAAAAAAAAATAAATAAAAATCCTCATCTTGACTGACCACTAGTAATGACATTGGTATAGTGAATGACACATTTAGAGACCTGAGCATAAATGTCTTGGTTAAGATGAAATACAAGAATTGACAAGAATCAACCTAATGTTGCCCAGTAAAGCTCTCAACAGAACTTTCAACATTAAACTCCATTTTTTTGAAATGGTGGAGACAATAGCAGTAAAGAAAAAAAAAAGTTTTCAGGTTACTTTTATTTTTATTATAAAGCCATTTATTCTCTTAGAAATTTACCCGTAAACTAGGCTTCTCGGGATTAACTCTTATTATTATTAAAATTAAAATAAATATTGATTCATTTTTTGTCATGTTTAGACAGTCTTATTGATGGTATTTTGTTGACATTATTGTGCTTTGATAAAACATGAAATGTGTCATGAATATCAGAAATTGAAACTTTCTTTCTTGTTTCTAAGACTAATTCCTGTTCTCATAAAGAGAGCTAATAATTAGCTTCTTTTGAAAACCAAATTAACGTACTTCTCTTCTGTATAATCAGAAATTAATATTTCTTCATCCTGGACTTTCAACTTCAATTTTAACCTAGAAATAATGTAGTCTTCCTGTTTAAGAAAGTAGAACATAATTTACTCCGTTTGCAGATTCAAAACAACAAACCTTTGTGAGTTGAGTTCAGGGACTGAATTTTCCTGCTCTCATTTTTAAGAAGTTCTTTATCACTTTTAAAAGTGAGTTTCATAATCTCATTCACTCTTTTATTTTCCAATTTAGGTAGAGAATACCTGTGGAAAATTTAACTAAGGTTCATCTAGGCAGTGTTACTTAACTAGTCAGAAACAAATACAGTTGGCTTTGTATTAATTTTCAGACATTTCAAATTTTAGAGGTTCTGCTCTACATTCTCAGTTTTTTTGTCTTTTAAACCCATAAAACTTCTTATGCACGTAAGTCTTACTAGCTTTCTTTAACAGGTTTCTTGCTTATAACTTTCTGATTTGTCTGGCAGTCAAAGAAAAGTTGATGTGCCCCAGGATATGGTCACAGGTATTGACTGGATCAGCTGTTCTTAACATATAGAAGATTTCAGTGCAGGCAGAAACCGAGAGGTCCTGAGCAGCAGACAGAAGCTGGTGCTCTTCAGGGAGCAGGAGATAGTGAACACCCTGGGGAAGGGGTATCCTAAGCATGAGAGTGGTGGAGAAATTTTGGGAAGAGTTGAGAAGACTTGATAATTCAGTAAGATCCATGCCTGTAACACAAACTCTAGCTAAAAACTGCAAATGAATGTTATAGCTAGACAACTACAGTCCAGTTCACCTAGTGAAATTCAATCAGAAGCAGAAAGTATCTCTGGATCTTTTTCTTCATTTCCCCCCCCCCCCATGAGATTAGGGATCCGGAGAATATTCTTCCCTAGTTATTTTAATACCTTATTTTTTTTTTTTTCTACCTGAGTAAAATACCTCTTGCCTTCTGATATAAAATTTTGGGGTGTGCTTTTTTTTTATTTTATTGCAACAACAACAACAAAAAGACAGAAGAAACTGTTCTTTTGCTAGTAAAACTAAGGCAAGAGCAGATTTCTACAAAATTTTCACCATGATTTTAGAAATATATTTACTTTATGGTGCTCAAAGATTGGGAACAACAGGAAATATTCTTTTTTTTTTTTCTGCTATCCAGCCTTTTTATGATCTCCACCATTCTCTCTGGTAGTATCTAAGAGTGTTCTTTCTTTTCATATGAAGTCATACGAATCTGGCTGTTAAGTTGTTGCAATGCTTAAGAATCATTGGTAATATATATTTTTTATATATATCTTTTTTTTTTACCAAGACCAAAATGTTTGCATTGTTGTTGGGGGAAAAAAAAATAGTTTGGGTAAGTTTTCTAATAATTTTACTGTTCCTGAATTTTTACCAAGGCGAACAAATGCAGTAAACACAAGTGCCTTATGTATATTACTGCAACACTGTGCTTTTTAACTGTTTTATTTTTTTTAATTAATATGGATATTTGGAAAAGTGTAAGTGAAAATTATGCATCTAGGACAGTGGTTCCCATGAGATTCCATTTTCTGTACTTACAACACTGCCTAAGGCCTACTGATGTTAGGATTTCACAGCTCTGCCTCCTTACACTGGTATTCTCTAACTGTTTATTTGCACACAACACTCATAGAACGTTTCGTTTTAAATTGAGCTGTAGATTCATCAGAAAATACAGCAAAAACAAAGAAAATGAGAATTATACTCTGCTTTTTCAGACCTGGTTTACCTCATTTCAGAGTGGTACAGAAACTAATTGAAGTTGCGTTGGAGTAAGTGTTGAACAAAGGAAGTTTCACTGATTTGATCTTTTATTCCAATGGCAGCAATGAACAAAGGGAAACATGAAGCTTTTCTTTCTTTCTTTCTTTTGCTAAAGGATTTACTGATTTTTCCAACAGAATTAAGTGGAATTTTCTTTCTTTAGTTCCTATTTTTCAGATGCAGAAGGAATAACAATATTTGTTGAAGAACAGAAGAACTTTGAAAATTAATTTTTAAAAATATGGGTAGCTCTAGAAAGCATTGTATATATTTAGATTTTCTGTCATAATTTATAAATACCTAAATATAAATACATAAGCAACTGCTGAAAGAGATCTAAAACATTTTACACTGATACTCTTGTCTAATATACTTTAATGCAGATTTTATAACTTGTTCAAAATCACCTCTTCAAAAAACATTTTATCAGCTTTTGTATCCTAGTATCTTCCCAACAACTGGTCAAGTTCCAGTTACGTGTTTTAAAAAGTGCTGCCATTTGATCTTTAGCTCTTTATTTTCCACGTACCTGTTTCCAGAAAGCTTTTTTGTGCATCTACCTATTTGTAATAAGTTATTTACTTTGGGCAGTGAAAAATTGAGTTTCAGAAGTTAATGAAAGTAGATGTGTGGAAGAGCATTGCAAAAGTGCATAATAGTTGAGGTTGGAAAGGGTCACTGGAGACCATGTAGTTGAGCCTACTTCAAAACAGGTCAGCTGAAGTGGGTTGCAAAGGCTATCCAGCTGGGTTTTAAGAATCTCAATACAGTGAGACTCCAGAAATGACCTTAGAAGCTTGTTCCAGTGTAACACCATAAGTGCGCCAAAAAAGCTATGTTGAAATAGTATTTACTGTATTTCAATATGTTCAAAAATTTAGTATGAATTTCAGAGAAGCACCTGCAAGTGCTTTTAAACACGAGTGTATTTTATATAGGAAATAAACTCACGGGAAATTAAAAAGAATTCTACCACCCAGGTGAGAGAAGACTTCAGAGTAACTCTAAGAAGCAGGTTGTGACTTTAAGCTAAAGGCATTAAAGCACAGATACCATTCTATGACCTTGTAAAACAGCTTTGAATATATTTTGTTTATCCACTTTAACATATATAAGGATTCAAAATACAAATACTATTAACAGTGAAGCACACAGCATAAGTATATTGACACTTAGCAGACATCCTCCCTGAAATGCAACCTTTTTCTCTGCAACTTCTAGATGTTTCTGAGGCAGCTAAGCTAACATTATGCAGAAAAAATGAAACTGCGTTAAATGCATATTCTTACTTTGCAGAGTTTAATCACAAATGTTGTGATTTAAAAAATATATATATTTGAAAGAATAATTTTTTTTTGCTGGTAAGAACAGTGAATGCTTTTATGCTTCTGTATCCATATCCAGTAGGAGTTATTTATTTCCATGTCTACCTTCTGCTTGCTGAACACTGCCCAAAAGGCAGGGAATCTGAGCCCTCCAACAAGAAAAATCAATCACACTTTCCCCAAGATATATCAATTTCCCATGTTTGTAGGACTTTTTGAATTAGTAGAGATGACTTTTTTCTCTTGCATTTGAAATAAAATTGATTTTCTCACTATGCACACAGGGGTTTTTGAAAAGGCATTCTTTCCAAGAAGCTGAAATTCTACGTGGGCTGTACTCTTCATCATTCCCAGACTTATATCGCTTTAGCATTCAGTCTCTGCAAAGCAAGACTGAGATGTTGGAAGGCTTTGTGATTATGCAGAGCATTAATATGATGCAGGGCCTTATCCCACCTAAGGTAAAGTAGTACAGATTTTTAATATTTTATTAATCTAATAGAGAAAATTTTAAGTCATGGAGTTATGTAGAAAGGAGATTTTTTTGGCATCTTGGAATATTAATGAAGATACAGGTTGTTAGGAATATTTTCTCTTTCATTTTAAAGCAGTAGTGATACTTTTCACATTTGGATTTGGTTTTCACACAAAGCATGCATCAGCAGTTTTCCTTTGGGGTGTTTTTTATTTTCCAAAGAAATGTTACCAGATTATAAACTAGAATTTAAACAGATCAAACACTGTAATGGGTCATTAAAAGGGATATTTGCTGGATCGTTTTCTCTATTTTGTAGTCCACTAGATAATTATTCAGTCTATTTGTTGATGAAGACATCATTAAATTTGAACATGACCGAAGGCTTCTAACCTTCTGTTTCTAGTGATTATCAAGCAGAATTTTCAGGCTATTGAAAATAAAAAATTAACTTAATCCTTCAGGAGCAAGGTGTGGAACTGACTGCAAAACACTTGGAAAGGCTGTATATCTTCTCTCTTATGTGGAGCATAGGAGCATTACTAGAACTGGAAGACAGATGCAAAATGGAGCACTGGCTTCGAAACTGTGCAACAATAAAGCTTGATCTTCCCTGCATTCCAGAAGGCAGTGAAGATACCATGTTTGATTATTATGTGGCATCGGATGGTTAGTTACCCACTTGGGTACTTCGGGGTAGAACTTAGAATTTCTTTTTTAAATTTACTTTTCAACTATTGATTTAGATATATTTTTTGTAGGTTACCTTCTCTTGTTTTTTGTTTTACAGTTGCACTTTGTTGATGATATTGTATAAAGCTTTTTTTCTGTTCCCTTTGAGAAATCATAATGTGGAAACATTGCTACAGAAAGCTACATGGGCTGCATGAATGAATTATCAAGCGAATAAATAGACAAGCTGGAAAATCATGTTCTTGTCATAATTTTAGGAAACAGCTGGAATAGTGGATCTTGTTGCTTCTCTCAGGGATCTGAGAGTAGTAAGACAGATAATTTGTCTGTATTTATGGAGTGAGAAAATTCTACTTAAGAGGAACTGACAGAGAAGTCACATTGATAGAAAATAAGTGAAAATGTCTAGTTTTTATAAACAGTAACTTTATTTCTTTCCTATTAGGAAATTGGATGCACTGGAATACACGTGTTGAAGAGTATGTATATCCTAGTAGCAGCACACCAGAGTATAGCTCCATTCTCGTGCCGAATGTTGACAATGTGAGAATGGACTTCCTTATTGAAACCATTGCTAAACAGGGCAAGGTACTTCATCTGCATTTCACATCTAAATACTGCTAATAATATGCACGATGGAGTTTTTGAATCAGGAGTGAAATAGGAAATTACTGAAAAGGAAGAATGTCATTTTTGTGATAAAAAACCATCATAGTGATTCTGGAGCTGTATTCATGTAAATATACTTGAATTTTATTATTCTCACTGCTCTCAGGCTTTTGTAGCTTCCCAATACCCATCCCTCCCAACACCCATCCCTCCTATCCCAGAAACAATGGGAATGCAATGTATCCGTGGTGGAGCAGTAATGGTTCAGGAGAGAACACAGAATAGCAGAGCACCAGGATCTATTGTGGGAACTCTGTCCAGATGGGTCAATGACAGGATTAACAGACATTTTTTTAAAGAATAAAACTCCTTCATTACTAAAATGTTGTCAGATAAGGAGGATATGGTAAATAACACCAGTGATTGAAGTGTTTCAAATAGTGAGGCTCTAGACGGTACATCATTTTTTTTTTTTATCTCCTCCTTTGTTCTTTAAATTGTACTGAGTGAAAAGACCATTTGCTGCAAAAGTTTAACAAGTGAGGCCTGTAAAGGCCTATGAAATGTTAACTGTTTTGCTTCTACATATTCTTTGTTGAGAAGATATGTTGAAATAGTGAGGTTTTGCCAAAATACACTGCTCTTGTGTGTTATCTTCCGTGTTGTCTTTGTCTAGGCTGTTCTACTAATTGGGGAGCAAGGAACTGCAAAGACTGTTATCATCAAATGTTTTATGTCGAAATATAACCCTGAAAACCACATGGCTAAGAGTTTGAATTTTTCTTCTGCAACTACCCCATTAATTTTCCAGGTATATTAGTCATTCACTTTCCAATAATACATTACTGGATTCAGAGATTAATGGATGTATTGAGAATTTTTTGGCAAGATATTTCTGAAAGTGGTCTATTTAGCTGCAAATGAGCACAGAAACGAAAGATTACCTACTCAAATGGACAAGGGACTTGATTTGAAAGACTTATGTAAACTGTGTCTCACTAGTTATTGAGCTATTCTTGGACTATTACATGCATATTATTTGCTTCACCATACTTAATGATTTTACGTCAGATGAATTGGTTCCCACTAATTGGGTAGAGCTGTCAGCGACTTTCCTCAGATTTCACTAAAATCCATGTGTAAAGTAAACGCTACCCGCAACAATCTGTCATAAAGTCTGTGCTGTCTGCAATTTGAAGTAAATTACGTTACTCATTAAAAAGTAACACATGCAGCACAGCTGCTCTAAACAGAACCTTGAATACTTAAATCCTGAATTGTACTGCCTGTCCAAATTTCTGCTGAGCCACTTAGATTTATTTCAAGATTCCTTAGCCTACTATCTGCATATATCTAGTGAATGTTTATAATATGGTTCTCTTTGCCTAGCCTAAGCACTGTCTGTGCGGTAAGCAGAAGTGCTGTCCCTGAGCCTGAGGTGTCATCTGTAAGCTGGCTTCATGGTGAGAAGCTGAAAAAATAGCAGTGGCAAGCATGCTTCTAAAAATAAATAAATAAATAAATAAAAATTATTTCATTAAGTCTATTCAGTATACATGTATGAATATAATTATCGCCTTATGATTTTATGTAGTATATTGATGTCTACTGGAAAGGTAATCAAGAATCGCTTCTGTCAGATCTTACAGATTATTAGTTTAATCTTACAATATTAACAGATATTTAATTTGTTATAGTCAGTATTACAAATGCTAGCTAGCAGATGGTTGAACTGACAGGATAGATAAAATGAATATGTATCATAATAAAAGATTCTTAAAATTCATTAGAAGTTTTATATTTTGCATTATTCAGTCAAGTCAAAAAGTAGTGCTAAAAGCTTTGGTGGAGCTCATACTGCCCAACTAGTATTAACAAAATAGAATTTCAGAATTGGAAACTTTAGCATGACATCTCAAACAGATGAGCACGACTGCACATCTTCCATGCTTTTCCTCTTCACTTCTCCTCCTTTGCTTTCCTCTCCATCTCAGGATGAATATTCCTCTCTTAAACCTCAAGTGTGGATGCAATGATTATTTAAGGTCCTCCTCAACTACATGGATTATAGTTCAGTAGAATACAAAAGTAGATGAAGATATTGCATACACTTTATCATTCTCATTAGCATCACTGAAATTGAAACATCTCTCAGTGCATTTCACTGTTTGTATATACAAAATTAAGCCTTGTAATTCCTCATTTCTTTGCATTAGTCTCAAACAAGCATGTTAATTGTGTGTTAAAATACCATTCTAAAACCGAGAAGCTCAGCAAACTGACAAGTTTGAAACTGGAAAATAATTTGAGATGGTTTCAAAATTGTGAAACTGAGGCACAGTTGTCTAAACTTAATATTTGGAATATTTTATACCAACCTAATGGTATAGCATGATATTTCAGATGTTCCAGTTGGATTACTGCTATTACCAATAGCGCTTAGTGTTGTCTTAATTTTCCTTTGTAAAACTCTGTGTAACAAAAAAATTACTATATAATTACCTGTAATGTGGTTAAATGAGTGACTAATATGAAAAAGTGTGGCTCTTCGTAATTTTTCTGATAATTGTTTTTTAACAGCGCACAATAGAAAGTTATGTGGACAAGCGCATGGGCACAACATATGGTCCGCCTGCAGGCAAAAAGATGACGGTCTTCATTGATGATGTGAATATGCCCATAATAAATGAATGGGGAGATCAGGTTAGTTTTGTGGAAGAGAAAAGAAGATGGGAAAGGCTATTTTCTTCCTTTCTTTGTTTCAGTGTAAAATGCCTTTTCAATCAGCCAACAGGGAGTAAACTAGGGACGTACATTTGATTTTTAAAGGGTATTTTTATGAACACAAGCAGCTCTATGTTTTCATAAACTAAATTAGAATAAATATACTGACTAAATAAGCAGTTAAAATAGAATGGAACAGTTCAATTGGAAGGGACCTTCAAAGATCACTTAGACCAACTGCTTGATATCATCAGAATTCACTGAAAATTAAAGGTTATTACTGAGAGTATTATCCAAATACCTCTTGAGCATTGACAGACACCTCTCTAGAAAGCCTGTTTCAGCATTTGACCACCCTATTGATAAAAAAAAAAAAAAGTTTCTAGTGCACAGCCTGAGCCTTCTTTCTAGCAGCCCTGTGTCCTTCCCTTTTTGCCATCATTGACCAGGAGCAGAGCCTGGTACCTCCCTCTGCTTCCCCTCCTCAGGGAGCTGCAGGGAGCAGTGAGGTCACCTCTGAGCTTCCTCTCCTCCAGACTGGATAGTGTAATGTCCTCAGCGTCTCCGCACAGATGATGCCTTCAGCTTCATTACCAGCTCTAGTGTCCTCCTCTGGGCACTTTAAAGAATCTTAACATCCTGTTTATATTGTGGCGGCCACAACCACACACAGTATTCAATAGCACTGTCAAGGCCACACCAACAGTAAATACAGTGGGAGAATAATCTCTTCTGGCTGGCTGGTTTTGCTCTGGTTAATGCACACTGGAATGCAGCTTGCCCCTTGGCTGCCAGGGCACACTCCTGATTCATGCTGAGCTGCAGTGATCCACTGATCTCTTCCTGCTGAGCTGCTTTCCAGCCACTCATTTCCCATCTGTGCATTAATCTGTCCCAGGAAAACTTGTCATTTTTCATTATTGTAGTTCATGCCATTGCTAATCACCCAGTATTCCAATCTGTCTAGGTCCCTCTACAAGGCCTCTGGTTACTCTGGAAAGTTAACAGCACCTTCCAGTTTAATATCTTCAGCAAATTTGTTGAGGATGCACTCTAATCCTGCATCCAGATCACTGATAAAAACTGGCCCTAGAACTGAGCCCTGGGGAGGCTCAATAGACAGTTGGGTACTTCTTGAAACATGGCTGTATAATTTTAAAACTTTTTAATGATATTCATTTATTGCTCACAAAATTGAAAACCTTCAGTTAGACAACAAAAAACATCTTGGCACACAAATCATGACTGTGTAGGTGATAACTGAAATATTGTGACAGATAAGAACTGTCTGCTTTTGTAAAAAACCTGAAGTAATCATTGTCTGCATTGATAAGGTACTTCTGAAGTATACTGCATTGGAAACTAAATGTTAGAATTTCTAGAGAAATAAGCTCACATGATAAACTCTCTATAGGATGAAGCAGGGGGCTTCATCTGTGTCTGAAGAAAGGAATCTTGCATTGCTTTTTATGGAAGTAATCCAACATTTGCAGCTTGAAAAAACATATTTGCTGTTGTTGCACATGGAAGTTTCGTCAAAATACTTGGTATCAGATGCAACATATGTGAGATTGAGCTTGTGGAAACTGGAAATTTTATATGAAAAGGGAAAAGTATTGGAACTGTTTCCACTACTGTTGTGTTGGAAATCATGCAGTATGCCAGTGAGACTGTACTGAGATATGAGGGACTAATTTTAAGTCAGGAATTCTGTTCTTCCACTAGGCTTATTCTTCATAGATATTATTAGTGAAAAGTACAGTCTAAATATGCTTATTCATAGCAGTGCATTTTTCTACAGAAACAAACACAGAAGTTGGAGCTTTAGAGAGAAAATAATGTTTATGTTGTATATTGGGACATTCAAGCACAGAAGTATGTTTTCTATTCCATTTTCTTGTGTTCTGTTAGACACCACCTGCTTATTTTACAGGTCACTAATGAGATAGTTAGGCAGCTCATGGAACAGAATGGACTGTATAATCTGGAAAAGCCCGGAGAATTTACCAACATTGTGGACATTCAGTTTTTGGCTGCCATGATCCATCCCGGGGGAGGTCGCAATGACATTCCACAGAGACTCAAGAGACAGTTTTCTGTGTTCAACTGTACTCTGCCTTCTAATTCTTCTATTGACCAAATTTTTGGTAAAGAAAAATTAGCTTTGTATCCATCCGATTTTTGAAAATATTAGTTGTTTTTTTTCTTTATTCCTCTGTGTATAAACATTATTATTAACACTAAAACTTAATCCCTCTCTAATTTGCTTACCAGAGCATTTTTCCTTCAGTAATCTCTCGCAAGTGCAACTTCATTATCTGTAAATTGTTAGAACTCAGAATCTATCTGTACGCCAGAGTTAAGAAGAAACGGCATGAAAGCTGCTCCTTGTTTTGGTGACAGTGCTGGAGAACTGCAAAGGTGCTATCGGTGCTAAGAACAAGGTGCTAATGATCAGGCTTCACAGTGGTCTTACTATACAAACACTTTTTAAGAGCTAAATATCTGGTGTGTTTGTGGCTCAAGATGCTGTAACACTAAGCGAATCAAGATTAGAGAAAGGAAGACTGGAAGCCTATTCAACAAGTTAAAATAGATCTGAGGGATTTTAAAAAAAAAAAAAAAGGGAGAAAAAAGGAACAGATACGCTTGAAAAGATCATAGCCCTTGATCTTGCGGTAATGAATTTTAGAAAACCTGTCATTTAGTACTTTTCTTTTCCAAAGGTGTAATTGGAGAAGGGCACTATTGTAGTGAGCGAGGATTTTCTGAAGATGTAAAAGAAACAGTATCCAAGCTAGTGCCGCTGACCCGCAGGCTGTGGCAGGTGACCAAGCTGAAAATGCTGCCCACACCCGCCAAATTCCATTATGTCTTCAACCTTCGAGATCTCTCAAGAATTTGGCAGGGAATGCTGAACGCTACATCAGAAGTGATCAATGAACCAAAGGTAAGTGCAGCACATCAGTGGTTTTGTCATAGTTCGTGCATAATTAGGTAGTGTATAATTAGATGGCATTAAAATTACATTAGGAAAAGTCATTTTTGATTGAAAAACATTTTTTCAGCTTTTTGGAGGGAATATTTTTGTCCAGCTTTTACAGTGCCACCTGAAATGAGAACTTCATTTCCTGATTGTAAGTTAAACTTTTTTGACAGAAGAGGCTTAGCTTCTCTCTGCTTGTATTGCTGCTGACTAATGCTTATTTAAAATGACTAATGCTTATTTAAAAGCGGGGAGCAAAGAAAATTATGACAAACAACTCAGTTTTATTTTAATTCATTGAGAAGGCATATATCTTTATTAAAAAAAATAAACATTTTTCCTCTCCCCCACTAGCATCCTAAGGCTGGCAATCACTGCCTAAAACTTATCTAACAACTAACTTCTGGCTTTTAACTTAAAGCCAAGAGGAAATAACAAGTCATAATGATTTTTTTTTTTTTTCATAACTCACCTTTTCTCCAGAAAAATTAAATACTTAATGCACCATTTCTCCTTCAAGTATTTAGGAAAAGTAATTTAGTTTTTTGAGCAATTAAACATGAAATTCTAGAAAAGCAATGGTTATGGTAATCACAGAATAAATGTTTTATATCTGGGCTATATGGTCACTTAATATTTAGTGTAATTTACTAGTTGTTGAATAAGCAAGCTCCTGCCTCCTACTGCATCTACAATTTGATTGTTAGAATTGATTTTAATTTCCAAAATCAAAAATAAATAGCCCTAAGGTGATTTTACATGTAAGCATTGTTCAAAATCTGATTATATGAATTTATGTGTCAGTTCTGTGACTTGACATAGTATGCATCAGGTATACAAAGCACTGTAGGCTCAAATGAGTTCTTCAAAAAGTACTCGGAGTCTTTTCTACTACTGCATAGTAGTTGTGTAGGATTAAAACCAGTGCTGCTAGAATTAATAACCTGTTAGGTTTTCTTCTTCATCCTCTGGCCAAATAGAAGGATTTGAAAAGTATAGTGAATTTGGTGAAATAATAACATAACCTAAACTATTTCTTTCCTCTTGTTTGGATTTGTTATTGGAAGTGACATCTGTGTTTCTGAGTTTGGTGTGAACTTATTCATGCTATGGTGCTATTTTTTTCATGCAACTTCCACTTAGACAGTAATCAGTTACAGAAATGGTCTATTGATATAAAACCTTGTTCCCATGTATAGAGCATGTCTTATGGCTACGGAAATAAAATCTTAAATAGTTATATATGCTCTGGTTTGGAATACTAGATAAAGGCTATTTGTACAGTTAACTGACTATAAAAGTAAGATGTTATTGGCTTGAATGAGATGAGTAAGATCTCACTGCTGATTAAAACCAAATGTACCATCTTTCTTTTCCTATTTTATTATGATTTAAAAATATTTAAAAAACACATTTTTTCATTGACATAGTTTTATTGGCAAACCTCACCTGATTGAAATCATGGAGATTTTGTTTGTTTGTTTCTTTTCTAAAAAGGTACTGATAAAATTGTGGAAGCATGAATGTAAGAGTGTTATTGCTGATCGTTTCACAACCTTGGAGGATGTGAAGTGGTTTGATGCAGCTCTGGCAAAACTCATTGAGGAGGAATTTGAAGGAAAGACAACTTTGCTGAATCCTGAAATTGATGCTTTCTTTGTTGACTTCCTAAGGGATGTACCTCAAAGAACTGGTAAGGCAGGCTCTGGTAGTCATTGTGGTGGAAGGAATGGGGAAAAGGGTAGGATTTAAAAATGAATAAGTGAGGTTATACTTTGAGTGTGGCTGTCTTGTCAGTGACTTTGAAGATAGATATTACATTTATTACTGGATATTACTGTTTGTTGGAACATGCTTATGGGATTTTAAGTCCATATTTGTATCCAGATAATCTGTATGGAAGGGTCTTGTTTCCATTTCCACAAAGTGAGTAAAACTGGCAAATAACAAATGAATTGTTTATTCTAAAACGGTGAAAGAAGTGTTGCATGATTTGAGTTGAGTTGCAGTCCTAGATAAAACATCGCACTGTAGCTAACACAGAGATCTGGTGTATGAATAGTAGCTCTGAGCTTACCCAGTACTTTTTAAAAAGTACACAATATATTAATTTGTAATGAATTAGTGTTATTTCAAAATTTCTGGAATACTAATAAAAGCTCTTGGATTATGTGTCTGGCTTATAACAATGTTCTTGTTTATTTTAAATAAAAGTTTTGCAACAGACCCAGCTAGCTAAATAACCCAGGGATATTTCTCTGTAGATAAAAAAGAACAGAAAACAAATTTTGTGGGGATTTGGTGAAAGTCATCATTAAACTGTTGGATGATTCAATTATCTGTTCATGTCATTGTATTGATGGGTAGTGGAAGCAACAAAAGGTTGGCATAACTGGTTAAATGACACTTAAATCTCTTCTTGGATAATTGAAGTTGAAAGGAGTGACGAAAGGAGAGTAAAGGATAGGAAATATTTCAATAAAAGGAGTCAAATGCAAGTATCACAGAATCACCAAGGTTGGAAAAGATCTACAAGATCATCCAGTCCAACCATCCACCTATCATCAATAGTTCTCACTAAACCGTGTCCTTCAACACAAAATCCAAACGTTCCTTGAACACCTCTGGGGTCAGTGACTCCACCACCTCCCTGGGCAGCCCATTCCAGTGCCTGACCACTCTTTTAGAAAAATAGTATTTCCTAATGTCCAGCCTGAGTCTCCCCTGGTGCAGCTTGAAGCCATTCCCTCTAGTCCTATCACCAGTTACACGAGAGAAGAGGCCGACTTCCAGCTCACTACAACCTCCCTTCAGTTAGTTATGGAGAGCAATAAGGTCTCCCCTGAGCCTCCTCTTCTCCAGGCTGAACAATCCCAGCTCCTTCAGCTGCTCACAGAGCAGCTCCTTATGCTCCTCATAAGGCCCGTGCTCCAGACCCCTCACCAGCTTTGTTGCCCTTCTTTGAAACTGCTCCAGGGCCTCAATGTTTTTCTTGCAGTGAGGGGCCCAAAACTACTAGAAATCAATCTGGTTTGAGACGGTAGCTAAATATGTTTTTAAATTACATGGAAACTGAGAATGCAGAGAAGACTGAAATGTAAGTCAGAATACATACTGAGAGACTGAAGAGTGACTTTTAATGTGGAAATTTAAACTAGAAAGTATTACGTGAACCTGAAAAATGAATGTGAAAAGAAGCATGTATTTTTCAGACTAGCTTTTGTTACTATTTAACTATATCTGCCCGAGTAATACTCCATCTGGAATGAAATTTCATGAAAATACAAAGTAGAAGACCTTTGTTTAGAAAAGGTGTGTTTTGTCTTCAATATGTTTGGCAGTCTTGAGAACCTCTTCCTGTTTTGAGACTATGAGATAAGCATAAAAACGGTTATTTTGTTTTAATTGTCCCTGTAATGGAATTTAGTATTGCTCATTATTATGAAATATAACAGCAAGAACTGGGTTTCTGAGCTCTTAAATGCATATAATATTCATCTAACATCAACTCTGAATAATTTGCTCTGCCTGGCAATAAGTTGACATACATACCCTGTATTTATTTGGTTTGTTCTACTCCAATGTATCCATCCCTGAGAGACCTGAGATGAAGTAATCCGAGCATCAACGTTTAGACCTTAGCTTCACAAAGTCGTTAGAGGTGCTAGAGCTCTACCAACCCTCAAGCTGTTCAAATGTGTTTTTTATCAATAATTTTAGATGTTGAAATTTAGTAGCTATAATTCTGAATCTTGGAACTAGAGGAGAGTTTAAAACAATGTATTTCCACTGCTGCCTCTGTAAATAATTTAAATGTCTGCCCTTTCTTAGGTCTGGTACTTGATCATGCTGTCTTTTGTCATTAATAATAAAACTGCAGGAACAGGATTAAACTGGCATCATTCTCTTAAATGGTTTAAAAACGTAAAAAACATCACTACTGTTTAACTCCTTGCTCTATTCCCTATTAGTTCCTTATCAATAGCTGAGTAAGTTGTTTAAATGACTCATTCAACTTTTAAGAAACTTATTTACATCTGGATTATTCAAATAGTCAGATGCTGAAAAGCTGTCTAGACATGGTCCTGGGTTCAAAGTGGTCCTAACTGAGCTGGGTTTTTGACCAGATGGCCCCCTGAAGTCACTTCCAACCTCAGCCATTCTGTGATCCTATTTGCTGTAACAATTTTGACTAGTGAAAGGCAGGTCTCCTATAGGCGTGATTGATGCCTATGAATGGAAATGTGAGATAGCACAATTTTCTCCTTTTCTCTGGACTGGGAAGTGTCAAAAGCACTATATGGTTTTGAGATCCCTTGCTGAAGCAAGTATATGCCTTTTCACAGTGAATATACATTTCTTTGTGTGCTTAAATGATTCATTTTATTAGTAAATTCGTTTAACCACTGAAATGATTTTATTGGCTTAGAATATATTTCTTTTATGAAAAAAATTATTTGCAATTTTAAACTACAATATTTATTTACCTTTATTCTCCATTGCTGCTGTTGCTTCTAGAATCAATGTTATTTTCAGATTTTCACTATTCAGGTTTTGAAGGCAGAGAAAGAAGGATTGTTCTGTATACAAAAGTATAGGCAACGCTGTCATATGTATATCTAATATGAAATATTATGTATAATAAAAATAGTTTTGAATGCTCAGGGTCTTTCAGTTAACTTCCCTTACTCAATGTACCTACATCGTAACTCCCTCAGTCATTTAAACTGCTGAGGTTTCATTACATGCTTTTTGTTCTAGGAGAAAAATCAGAAGTTGATTTAAGGATTCCCAAAATTTATGAGCCTGTTTACTGCTTTCGTCAGCTACGGAATCGCTTAAATATGTTTTTACAAACATACAATGAGAATGTCCGTGGTACTGGAATGGACATGGTTTTCTTTGAGGATGCTATGGTTCACTTAGTAAAGGTACGATCTTGCTTTGCTATTTATTATTGCAGTTGCTGTTTTTCACTTGTTCTCAGCACATATGAATTCAATTGTGTTTCAAAATGAATGAAAGTATGCACAAATCAAGGTAAATTACTTCTATTACTAAAGCAGGTCATTTTTTGCTGTTTTGTCTTTTACCTTCTGACCAAGTATTAAAAACTCAGCTCTTCCTTAGAAGGGACAATTCTGTCTTTTATTTCTAGTGAGGTCATGTTCGAAGTATTCTAACTATTTCTCAATGTTTCCTCTTAATAATTCTTCTGAAAGCATTCCTCTCTTTGGCATGAGTGAAATAAAAATCAAATTAGGACACAATTGGCTGCTGATGAAGGAGTATGCACAACAGAGTAAGAATACATGTATTCCAAACTTCCTTTATAGATCCCCAATATTCTAACTTATTTTAAAATTCCTTTAAGTATAGACTGAACTTGACCATAATTTTTAGCACAGTTCAGCTTTAGACGATTGTTCACATGTAATGTTTCTTACAAAAGAAAAGCAGGTTTTTCTTTTCTTTTTCTTTTTCTTTTTTATTTTTTAACTGAGAAAAACAACCATTTCTCAGTGACACAGTGAAGTTTTCCTTATTTCTTATGAAACGTTAGGAACCAAATATTATTTTGGATTCTTGTCAGTTCGTAAAACTGAACTCTTCCTTTTAAGATCTTGCTTGCAAAGTAGATGATGTTCTGATCATAAATTCTGTAGGTAGATTGTCAAACTGTCATCATACCTACTATTAAGTTTCTGCTTTATTCTTATCTTTTTTTGTTGTTTTTAACCTATCTTTTCTTCTTAAAGAATGTCTTCTCTGCTTAGCTAGGTGATATCTACTGGCAATATTATCTTAATGTTCTTTTGGACAAAATGATTAGATAGTGCTTTTCTGATCCCATATTCTTGAAAGCAGCATTTTCCTCTCTTCAGCTCTGAGCTCTACACCTGAGAGAGAGCTGAGCAGCCTCTAAGAGAAAGATGGGTGAACATAGTTAAGGTAGTGCCTAATTTCAGCTGACCTGGTATCAGTTAAATAATTTAAGGTTGAAATAATATCACAATCAGAGAACAAAGCTTCTGAATATACTGTTTGTGTGTCTCTGCCAGGAAAAGTATTAGAAGACATAATTGAAGTAGTATTCCAAGGGTAGTATTCAAATCTATTTATTCTTCTTGTGTTAAATTCTATATATGCTTAAAAGAAGCCTTCATACTTGATTTGATCTTTTCTTGTAAACATTAACCTATGAAAAAAATAAGTATGTTGTGCTAAATAAATGACATATATGATTGAAAGCTGGGAAGTTTATGTTCCTATTTTTAATGTGAGAAAAATGAGTTACAGGAAATGCAAGTAGGTATTTCAAACTGCTTATTAGTGTGATGGGATTGTGGGGGCATCAGAGAGTTATCAAAGAAAATAAAGAGAATAGGAACCAATGCTGTTCATCATTGTTTGTCCAGAGGAAATTGGCTGGGAAGGGAGGATCTATTTGTGGAATTTTCCACGGTTAACAAATATTTATGCTGATAAGAAGCTTGATTATAAAGGCCATATTTTTACCTACTAGGAAGTGTGCATTTCATCCTGAGTTTACTAGTCCTGGTACAACTTATCTGTCTGGCTACAACAAAGAAGGCTAGAGTCTTCCTTGAAGTGGTCCAGGGGTATTGTATGAGGGAAACTATAATTTAGTTTCCAATTTTAATAATCTTTCATACTATTGTAGTCCATCAGTGCTGAGGTTTGTTTGTGCTTTTGGTAGTATGAAATGCTATTCTGTTGATAACTGAAAGTTTGCAGTGATGGAATAAAGTGGTTGCTATTGGAAGGTTTACAGAAAATATTTCAAAGTGAAAATTCTCATAGGTATATTAATAGTGGTATAGAATTCTTGAATGCAAACTTAAAATTTTGGTTTGTTCTGCATTTCTAATATAATTTTACTATTGCAGTAGCACTGGATTTTTGGGTGTGTTACTGTTACACATTTCAGCAATAAATGATTTTAATCTTATACAGATTTCTCGAGTGATTCGTACTCCTCGTGGAAATGCTCTTTTAGTTGGAATTGGTGGCTCTGGAAAGCAGAGCTTGACAAGACTAGCATCGTTCATAGCCGGCTATGATACGTTCCAGATCGTGTTAACTCGGTAAGTGTAAACTAAAATGTAAGCAACTAAGTACTTACTCATTTAAGTTCTCCTATAAATTAAACACGCACCCAGTCTCTGCAGTGGGAGAAAGAATAAGCACAACAATGGACATGGCCTAGAGCGTGACTGTCCAACCTTTTGGCTTGCCTGAGCTACTCTGAGCAAACAGGAATTGTCTTGGGCCACATGTAAAATGTCTAATAAATTTAATGTATATAAGTAACAGAATTTATTTTTTAATGTATTTTTAATTAGAACATTAAAAAAAAAGCAACAAAAAGCATAAAATTATGCTTACTTGATATTTGAACTTATTTTTGTAAGACTAATGCATTGCACTGGTTTAATGGCAGTGATTGCCATTTTTAGTTAGTTTTCAAGGTGTTTTTCAGAGATTTTAAATGAAATATTACTCTTTGTAATTGTTCACAAATGTGAGTACTGCCAAAAAGTGATGACACAAATAAAATGAAAAAAAAAATGAATATGAAATGAAGGATATTTTTCTCTGGAATGATAGGGCTTATGAAAGTCTGGTAAAGAGACATGACCGAATTTTTTCGTTCAGTTGAATGTCTGCTGCAACTTTATATATTCCATGTGAAAATTTGCAAGTTATGTATATATTTTGACTGACAATGGAGTCACAAATATTAAAAAAAACAAAAACAATTTTTTTGTAAATCTTGAAACCTATTCTTAAATTTCTGTATCAAAGGACACCTGCATGTTTTTCATTGTTCATCAAACTGTGTAGCCAAAATGTCAAAAAGCAAAAAAGTTTTTTGCAGTAACTTGAGCTTGCCATAACTAGTTTCATTTCAGATGCTATTGTTGTCTGAAACAGCATAGATAAGGTGATTTTCACCTTGAAGACCCATGTTTAACTCATTTAAATGAGTGGTCATATCTGCCAAAAATGCTAAATATTGGAGGCATTTTTAATCTTCATATTCTGGCACAAATTTTCCTTTGGATTCCATAAATGGTTAAATTGCACTTTGTAACTCGCAAACACTTTTTAGCATTTTACCTTTACTTAGCTACCTTCCTTTGAAAAAATAAATGATATTCCTCATAATAAGCATCCATACTCCTAAGGAACTCCTAGAACTGGCGATGATTCACCCCTTGAACTTTACATAATTCACAACTTTGGTGACATTGTCTGTTTTTAAAGTTTTTGCATGTAGATTTTCTTGATGTCAGATGCAGTGATAGTTCACGAAATGCGAGGTACTGCTAGTAATTGTGTCATGAGTCTTTATTTTTACCAATCATCACTGGGGTACCATCGGTAGCTATACAAAATATGATGACAAAGGTTAAAGAAAATTGCTTTAAGTTATTTTTTTTCTGCTTCCTACAAATCGGGAGATTTAGTTATTTTCTTTCACTGGCGCCAAAGAAACCACTTCTACAGTGCCGTATTTGTTATCAATGCCACTAATAAAAATTTCAAGTTGAGACATATTGCTTAACAAACTCACCATCAGGAAATGATTTTGATTTTTTTTTGCAATCAGACTTGCTATTACGTAACTAGCTTTTATAACAGTCCTTTTGAGTTTTAACTTTTTATAAAATGTTTTGTTGAGATGACGCGCTTTTATCAGCTCTGCTATTTTGTCTTTATGAACCATTCCTTGATATGCACCGGATTTGGCAGCATATTTCTACGTATAAAGTCTTTTAAAATTGTAGTCTTTGCAAACTGATCCAATTTCCTTCCAGTGCCACACTATTTGTTAGCACTGCACTGCCTTCCTTGTGTCCTATGTTCAGGCCGGACTGCATCACCATGATGATGCAGCAGAAATGGGTGAGGGCCACACTGTAAGCTGAGCTGGGCTGCATGTGGTCCATGGGCTGCAGATTAGAGATGCCTGGCATGAAGTGTAAAGTCATGAAAATGTTTCATACTGGCTAAATTTGATTGATTTTCTATGATTTTTTATTTTCTATCATGGCCAGGAATATTGACAGTGTAAAGTTATCCTTACACTCTGTTTTTATACAGTACCCTGCACTGTAGCATATCTATTTGTAGGTGGTATCTATCCACAGTGTTCCAAGAAATTATTTCTTATTTAAGTTTTCTAGTTATTTTTGTTTAACCCAGAAACCTTTTTTAAAGGGAGTTAGCATTAACATGATTCTTCTTCTGTAGATCGTACAACACTTCAAACTTGATGGAAGATCTGAAACTTCTTTACAAAACTTCCGGATTGCAGGGAAAAGGCATATGTTTTCTCTTTACAGACAATGAGGTCAAAGATGAGTCTTTCTTGGAATACTTGAATAATGTTCTTTCATCAGGAGAGGTAGGATACATTCTTATGATCTTCTTCATTGCTTTTTAAACATTCTAATTCTGAAGCAAAATAACAGAATCTATTTTAATGAATGAGCATCATCGTACCATACAAAGAAATTGTCTAGTCAGGCCCTCCTAAGTGTTGATAAACTGTCTAGAACATGATAACAACAACAACAAAAAATTACAACTTAGGGAACATCACTGATGCTTATCAAAACTATATGAGATTAAAAATCTCATTAATTTGGAGTTCATTTTTATATGGAAAAATTGTGTTCAGGATGGGCAGGATGGCTTTTTTTGTTCACAGTTTATTTTTATTTTTATTTTTGCTTTATTTTTCATGTGGAAGAAAAGGTTTTACTTTTACAGCAAGTTAGATTTCAGTGTTTTTAATAGTCACTTCAGAAAAAAGTTATCGTGTGAAAAAAGTGGGTTGGATCCTAAGAACTTTTGTATCTGAAATGAGTGTTCCTTCCTGAAAGGCTATGTATTAAATCAATCATATGTTTATATATTTTTCTTTGGATCATCTTCTACAACATGAAAAAAACCTTCTCTTCTCTCAAAGGTGTCAAACTTATTTGCTCGTGATGAAATAGATGAAATCCTGAGTGACCTCCTAACAACCTTCAAGAAGGAATATCCACGTAGACCTCCAACCAGTGAGATTCTGTATGACTACTTCATGACTCGAGTCCATCAGAACCTTCATGTGGTTCTTTGCTTTTCACCAGTAGGTGAAAAGTTCCGAAACAGGGCCTTAAAGTTCCCTGCCCTCATTTCTGGATGCACTATAGATTGGTTCAGCCGGTGGCCTAAGGATGCTCTAGTGGCTGGTAGGTGTAGGTTTTTTCTTTGCAGTTATTCAATTCTGAGATTTGTAGTCATTAAGTTCTTTTAAATGCTTTGAATGCAAACAAAGCTTGTTTTGCCAGCACGCTGGCAGAATAAATTTACTTAGTTCAAAATTTGAATATAAATCTTTTCTTTTTTGCTGTATTAAACTGCTGCAATGCTTTTGATAGAAGAAAAAATCTCCTTAAAAATAACTTAAAGCATTATTAAAGAAAGCAAAATACCACCAAAGATACTTGGTGACTATACCTGTGATGTGATCCAGAGAGAGGCTATGGTTAATCAATATGTGGTAGTTAGCAGTTGGACAAGTTTACAGAGAAGTAGATGCACGTTTTGGAGATTAAAGGGTACCAGATCCTTGCCTATACATTTTTTTACAGAGATGTATAGAATAATTTAAGAGTCTGCTCGTGCAAACTGAGGAAGATTAGAGTTTCAGAAGCTATGTGAGGTTGGCATTGTACCCACTGATGCAATATAAAAGCATTTCCCATGTCACAGCTGTCAATAAATTGACTGGTAATTCTTTTTCATGTTCACAATTAAATTTATAGAAGACAATGAAAAGATGAATCTCATATTACCAATAACTTTAGTATGAAGACTTTTTTTTCCAGAGATATTCTCTTCTCTGGAGCTATTACCTGGAGTAATCAATACTATCATTTAAATGACAAAATATTGGATAGGGAAGTGATAAAAGTGTAATGCTGTTTAAAGTTTAGACACATATTGAGCTAAATGTACATAAGTGGTGGACAGATCAATTACTTATAGCAAATGAAGATTTAAGTCAGGTGAAACAGTTCTGCTTGTCATGATATGTAGTATGTATACCGATTGCTTTGTTTATAAACTAAACGTACTTCCTGAAGATTTACTTACATTTATGCTTTTCTTCTTTTTCTAAGTATCTGAACATTTCCTGTCCTCATATGATATGGACTGCACCGATGAGACAAAGAGAGAAATTGTGCAGTGTATGGGCTCATTCCAGGATGGAGTGGCGGAAAAGTGTTCTGATTACTTTCAAAGATACAGACGTTCTACACATGTGACTCCCAAATCCTATCTGTCTTTTATTCAGGGATATAAAACTACATATGAAGAGAAACGTGCAGAACTGCAGATATTTGCAAACAGGTATACTGCTCAGTTTACTGCTTTTTGTTGTTTTCTCCCTCAGATAGATATATTATGATGTACTTATTTCAATGCCTGCCTGGTCTTGTTGCATAGCAAAAGTTTTCTTTGAAGTTTCCTAAAATAGTATAAAGGTGTTACTTGAGCAAATATTAGAGGTGCTCTTGACGCGTAGCCTGAAGACTCAAGGGTAGTGATGCACTGAAGAACATGGTGGTGGAAAGATATGAATATAAATTATTAACATATACTTTAAATGAATAAAGGAAAATATCTGCATGTTATCTGTTAACAAATTCACAATAAAATTCAGCTTACCTGAGAACTACTTCTGTTTTCCTGCTGAACAGTTGTATTTTTCTGATATAAACAGGTAAAAAGAACCCTGGCATTTTTGGTTTTGTCATCATATAGTGTGACTATGTGATTATTGAACCTTTGCGTATGGATTTTTAAGTGTTTTTGATATATTAATTATGCTTTGCAAACACTTTATTAAACTACAAATAAATCTGTTGGTAGATTTAACATTATGTGAGAAATACTCAAATAGAATGTGAAATTGTGAATGTATCAATTGGCATCATCCTTAAGAAAACCTGTCTTCTTAATTGTGAAAGACCAGCACAAAATTCTAAAAGTCTTAAAATACTCAGACTAATTTATTTCACTTTGAAACACTCTTTGTCTTCGAAGTCAAATTGAGTTAATAATCTTCGTGGTATCAGTGAAGACTTATAAAATGGGAGATATCTAACTCAGCCTTACACATTCTGAAGTTAAAATGCACCAGATTATTCCATACTCATCAATTTGTTTCACTTCACTTTAATTGCATAGACTGAAGGGCTTTAGCATATGTTATTCTTTATCTGTTATGTATTTTCTTTAACCTGTTCCTATCCTGCTTAGACTTTGAAGTTGCTACATTTGTAATTCTTTCTGAGTGTGCTGTTCCAAATGTGTATATTCCTAGATTGCAGATAAACTTGTTTGAAGAGGCTGTATATGAGTACTTAGATTTTTATAGAAAAAAAGCACTTTTGAAGGCATTTTAATGAGAGAAGTGTTAATTTAGTACTATTTTCCTGTTAATCTCTCTCATTTGGTCCTGATTTTGATGTTTTGATTTTATTAACCTTTTGAATATCCTCTTCAAACAAGAAATAGTGATTTGAGAGATCTCAGGATTTCTAAAAAATTCTCAGGATTCTGGTGATCACAAAATACTTTCTGCTGAGAGTCCTATGAGAGTATCGGGTTGGAGCTCAGAAGGGTCATGGAGCCAACATTTAGGATTTAAATGTGATAATGAAGGCATTCACTTTGAGTTAGAAGTGCGGAACATTTCATGTCATATGCTTTTTTGAGATAATTGTTTATTGTTTACTTTCTTGATTCTAGAAACTACAGAAGTGTATGTGGAAGTTTCTGAAGAAATTTTATTTTTTTTGTGTAAGACAGTTTTTGGTATTAAATCCATCTGATTCATTCTACCAATGAAATGTTTTGGAAAGGAAAATGTAAATTATAAAAGGAATTATGTACTCCCTATTTTTATTTTTTCTTTTTAACTCCAGAGTTAATACTGGGCTGGAAAAGTTGAAAGAGGCCTCTGAGTCAGTGGCTGCTCTAAGCAAGGAGCTGGAGATAAAAGAAAAAGAACTTCAGATTGCTAATGAAAAAGCTGACATGGTATGTATACACATTAAAGTATATTGCACTTAATTTTGTGTGTGTGTGTGTGTAAAAGGAAGTTAGGTTGTGGGAAAAGAAGCCATAATAGAAGCTTAAAAAGGTGACAGCAAAACCCATCTTTTTTTTTTTTTTTTTTTTTTTTAAATTGTGGTTTTTAAAATTAAATTCAACAAAACAAATATTAAAAAAAAAAAATT
>JAPSGF010000028.1:1452818-1647182 GCA_035772895.1 Perdix hodgsoniae | reverse complement strand
TTCTGAAAATTGAATTCAACAGACCAAATGTTAAAATGAAAGTATAGATTTTTTTTTGTGAGGTATTTTCTTTAATATGTTTGTGAATTTTCTCTTTAGGTATTGAAGGAGGTTACTGTAAAAGCACAGGCTGCTGAGAAGGTGAAGGCTGAAGTTCAAAAAGTGAAAGACAAAGCCCAAGCTATTGTGGACAGCATCTCAGTTGACAAAGCCATTGCTGAAGAAAAGTTAGAAGCTGCTAAGCCTGCTTTGGAAGAGGCAGAAGCAGCCTTACAGGTTGGTTCTAAAACCTTGGATTGAGTATAACATTTCTTTCACCTAAGAAAATGTGCACCTTTGAAAACATGTAAGGTTTCAGATGTTCTGTGTAACTCCTTGATTGGCAGAAGATGTATACAAATAGATCTATCTTGAGGTTGTTCAGGTTTAGTTTTGTTTGTCTTTTTCCACCCAAATCCAAAATGGGCAATTGGTTGTTCAGCAAATGGTCAATTTTTATTTTCAATTGAATCTCTGGTTGATGTATTTTGTGCTGTTGGTTGATAATATGCCAGTAACCAAGTGTACAAGTTATGGTGGTAGATTTGAACCCTTGACTGGCTTTGCCATATTTAATAAGACACAAGTTTCATACATTATTATGATTTATTTAATTTTCTCAAAGACTTACTTCCACATCAGGAATTTGTCCAAAACAATAAAGTAGAAGATGCAGAGATACACTTACCAGTTATCAATGGAATGTATTTTCCTTTCTAGACTGTTTCTTGTGTGAATAGGTTTGCTAGAAAAAGAAGATAAAATTTCAGAATATTTCTGTCTTCCTAGGTTGAAGTCATTTTAAGAAGTTAGGTGCTGCTGTGAGGTGGCTGAGCTGCTGTTTCCTAGCAGGTGCTATCAGGTAGTAGTCAAATTTTAGTTGAAGGGTCTGTACAGCTTCATGCTTCTGAGAGAGAAGATTATTTTAAACCAAGAGGAATAAGTTTCTTCTGAAGAGGATTAATGTTGTTAGTGACCTTTTTCCTTATTTAATAATGGTATTTGCTTTGTCTTTTGTTTTAATTGTGTAGACAATAAAGCCTGCAGATATTGCCACGGTCCGAACACTCGGTCGACCTCCTCACCTTATTATGCGTATCATGGACTGTGTGTTACTCCTTTTCCAACGAAAATTAAACAATGTAAAAATTGATCAGGAAAGGAGCTGTACCACCCCATCGTGGCAAGAATCTTTGAAACTGATGACAGCAGGGAACTTTTTACAGAACCTACAGGTATTTGTGTAACTTTCTGTTTAATGTCATTTTAAACTAAGACAATAGGGAAAAATATTTTCTTTGGTGTTCCTAGGAGAACAAATGTGCAAGAGAAATCAGGAATGCAAGAAATCTGAAATGCCAAGGGCTTGAATGTATGATATAATGAAATAAAAGTCAAATCCATATGGGAAAGTCAGGTCAGAAGTCAGTTAACTTCATGAAAAATGATCCAAAGCTTTAAGCATTTGAACAGCTGTTACGTGCCTGTTAGCTTAGAGCTCATCAGATTTTTTTTTTTTTTCTACCTGTTGAGCATTGTAACATGTTTAGTGACATACAGAAAATCAGTGATTATTAGGATGAATAAAATCAGAATTTTTTGAAATTTGAGATTTTCAGCTTTGTATCATGTCTGTAGGAATGAAATGAGTATTTGGTGAATAAATCTACACTAGTCCATGTTTTGAACTACTAATATTAGTATTAATCTACTCTGAGAATTGCTTATGTTGTGCTATACCACTGAACATAATAACCTGATTTCTGCATTTAGAGGAATGATGTTGTTATCCTGAAGTGTATATTTTGGTCAAAACATCCCTAAAAAATAGTAGTACATTTTTACATTTATAATCATACTGTTTCTGAAATCACAGATGAATGGCCTGACCATACGAACTTGTTTGGTTCATAGTACCATGGATGCTATTTATATGATGTTCATGTTGCATCTACTCGTGTGAGGATTTTTGTTTACTGAAAGTCTTCAAGGTTTTACTGTTTATGCACAAGGAACAGCTATTTTTCAGTTTCAAGGATATGCTTTTATTATACTTTGTAAATAAATCTTTGAAGATAGATAATTGAATAGAATATCTGTTGGTCAAAATTTCTAGTATAAAGTTGGAAGCTATGGGGATGAAAATAGAAAAGGCATTGTTTTAAAAAGCATAAACTGTCAAAACAATTAAAATTGAAACACATTGTATTAATGAGATAAGGTAATTTAAGGGGAAGCTGGATACTCTTTGAAAGGACTATCTCATAAAATGTTTGCCCATTAACCTTCTCTTTTAGAAGATTTTTATTTATTCAGTATTAAGGGAAATGGAATTTCAAAGAGAATCTCAATGATATTTCTTACTTGACTGCTGGTTTGTGTAGCATTAACAGATAAGATAAAGATGATCAGAAATGAAGGTGAACTTTTTCAATTTTATAAGAAAACAGAATGGAGTAGAATGTCTTTGGAAATCTCCCAGATATGCACGAGGCAGACAGCTTCATCTTAACTGTTTTTAGTTAACATTTTTGATTCTGGTAGTGTTTTGTTTGTGCTAAAATACGTATTTGCGTAGTTTGCTTGTATTACTTGTATACTGCATACGTGTTGGTTATTTTTAAAGCAATTTCCAAAGGACACCATTAATGAAGAAGTGGTAGAGCTTTTGAGTCCTTATTTTGAAATGGTGGACTACAATATTGAGACGGCTAAGAGAGTATGTGGGAATGTTGCTGGGCTTTGCTCGTGGACCAAAGCTATGGCTGTATTTTTTTCCATCAACAAAGAAGTATTACCCTTAAAGGTAATAAGCGACATACACTCTTTTGCTCCTTCTCCTCCCTACCTGAGTGCAACTGAGGATTTCATCTGCTGGAAGCATCAGTTGTCTTATTCCAATTGCTGCATGCCTCTATAGGAATTTATTATGTTGAAAATAGTAACTCTACAGTGAAATATGCATCAAATGTACTACTTTTTGTAGGCTGTAAAGATCATTAAATAGATTATGCAGTTTTATGCCTCTGGGCTCCTTCTGAATTGAAGGGCTGAAGTAGCCATCTAGTTTAATTCACAGTTGCAATTGCTTTATCTTAAGTAAGAAAAAACTCAGGATCTAGTTCTTTTAATGTTCAGCATTTCAATTCATAAAAAGACTACAGAGATTTTACTCATCAGTGTTATTTAAGGAAAAAGCGGGCCTAAGTAGTCATTGGAAGGTAAGAATGAAAGTCAGGAAGAACATGGTCAGGCATGATTTTGATTATATATCAAAATGGGGGTGCAATTGGGGTGATCTAGAGTGAAGAAAGAATTGTTGCTAGCAGTAGTATCTTTCATTAGTCTAAGCATAAGCTTTTGGTGATACTGATCTTTCTAAAGGCCAGTTCAGACCAACCTTTGTTGGGAAAAGGCTGGTTTGCCCTGAAATTTTTTATTTGTTTTCTCTAATTTACATTAGAGCAATTAACTACAGCTCCCTGCAAGGAGTTAGTTTATTATAAAAATGAAATAAAAGGTTTTAATCAATCATGAAATCTCTATTGATTTTGAAATACAGTGCAGTGAAACTCTCTTTAGCAAGTGCTTTGAGACATTGTATGTGGGAATGTACTTATTTTATTTACTTGCTTCACAGGCTAATTTAGCAATCCAGGAGAATCGCCTAACCACTGCTATGTTGGATCTGCAGAATGCTCAAGAAGAACTGAGTGCAAAGCAAGAAGAATTAGATATTGTACAGGCAGAGTATGAAAAAGCCATGAGAGAAAAACAGGTGAACGTATCCTTGCAGAAAAGAGACTGTTACAGATGGCTGCCACTCTTGCTTTCAGCAAAACATAATGTATTCCCTCACAACTCTACAATATTCCTTGGAAAAAACATTGATAGACAGTGGAAAAGAGAATTCTCTCTGGATCCCTCACTCCCTTCCCCTTCCCCTTCCCCTTCCCCTTCCCCTTCCCCTTCCCCTTCCTCTCTCCCACCCCTTCAAGAAGTATTTTATTTGTGCTATTTTAGTGTCCAGTACTGTAACATCAAGTTTCATTAATATATGATATCAACGTATGATGTATTTGAAATGCTGGGCAGATTTTCCCATAGCTAACAGGTAAAAGGCTCGATCACCCATGCTTTAATATATGTGCCAACATAAAAGTTATGAGAAGAAATATTAGAAGGTTGAACCATATTTATGGCAGGTATTTCTAGTAGGTTCTGATGTTCTTTTTCCCTGTCACTTTCCCTCCAAATCTATAAAATGATACGATATGTAATTAAAAATAAATTTTTGCACTGTTGTTATACTGGTTTCATTAGATTTAGAGATTTTTCTGGTCTATCAGATGTCAGTTGTAAACCATATTTCTTGGTTCATATTTTTTTATAGGCTTTGCTTGAAGATGCTGATCGTTGCCGGCATAAAATGCAAACAGCTTCAAGTCTAATAAGTGGTCTAGCAGGTGAAAAAGATAGATGGACAAAACAGAGTAAAGAATTTGCCTTGCAAACCAAGAGGCTAGTGGGTAAGCACTTGTTCATGTCTTTGATCTTGTAAGTAAATTACTTGTTGATTTACTTACTGTGAGTGTAATGTGTAGTGAAACTAAAAACATTTGGAATTTCAAATGTTTCCTTTGTATGATATTTTAACTTGATTGATGTTTGTAGTCAGTCCATAGAGTGATGTGTTAGGAAGCACCAGTAAAATTTGTATAGCAGGATATATGTGGAGGAAATGAACACTAATATTAAGTCATACTGATTTCTAAAATTATGTCAGTAATTTTAAATGCAGTTATTAATGTTAATGAAACATTTATTTTGTGGAAGTAATTTTTAATTTTATAAATAAACACTTAGAAACGCAGTGGCAATGTAGCTGTTGGAGCCAGTTTAACTGTCTGTTTCTGGTATGTGTCTGTCCCTGCAATTCCCCGCTATCAAAACCTTGCCAGATAAAACCAATATAATATGTTATATTAACATATTACTCTCTTGATTCCTAGAGTTGATCCGAAAAGGTAATGTAAATATGTTATCTAGTGGAATGTATCATTGCCTTATTATATAATGATCCTGGGAAAGATGCTCATGTGTCATCTGCATGGGCCAAAGTACATGCTTCCACCCACCATCAAAAACATTAAAAATTGGAGAAGGAAGAGTTTCCTTCAAGAACAGAATTTGAAAATTTATATTTATTTCTTCTTTATTTATTTTCTTTTCTCTTTTCCTTTTCTTTTTGTTTCACTTCCTTTTCTTTTTTCAGGTGATGTTCTGTTGGCTACAGCATTTCTAACCTACTCTGGTCCTTTTAACGAAGAGTTCCGCAATCTACTATTAAATGACTGGCAAAAGGAAATGAAAGCCCGGAAAATTCCCTTTGGTGACAACCTGAACCTCATAGAAATGTTGACTGATGCTCCTACTATTAGTGAATGGAGCCTGCAAGGATTACCAAATGATGACTTATCCATACAGAATGGAATCATTGTCACTAAAGCATCTCGTTATCCTTTATTAATTGATCCACAGGCACAGGGTAAAATTTGGCTTAAGAACAAGGAAGGCAAAAATGAACTTCAGGTAATAGGAATGCTTGTGGCAAATCTGTGATTCAAATAATAATTAAAAAACAGTTTTTTGTGAGAAAGGACATTTTGAGATATATCATAGAATCATAGAATGGCCTGGGTTGAAAAGGGCCACAATGATCATCTAGTTTCAACCCCCCTGCTATGTGCAGGGTCGCCAACCACCAGTCCAGACTGCCCAGAGCCACATCCAGCCTGGCCTTGAATGCTTCCAGGAATGGGGTATCCACAAACTCCTTGGGCAAGCTGTTCCAGTGCATCACCACCCTCTGTATGAGGAATTTCCTCCTAATATCTAACCTAAACCTCCCCTGTCTGACATTAAAACCATTCCTCCTTGTCCTATCACTGTCCAACCTCATAAACAGTCATTTCTCCTCCTGTTTATATACTCCCTCAACCTTTCTTCATAGGAGAGCTGCTCCAGCCCTCTGATGATCTTAGCGGCCCATGCCTGGACCAGCTCCGAGAGCTCCATGTCCTTCTTGTGCTGGGGGCCGCAGGCCTGGATGCAGTACTCCAAATGGGACCTCACAAGAGCTGAGTAGAGGAGGACAATCACCCCCCTCTCCCTTCTGGCCACCTCTTTTTTAATGCAGCCCAGGATATAGTTCGCAACCAGCTAAGGCTGTGGCTAATAGGAGATTCTGTGAATTTCTGGTCTCATTGCATGCATAGGATATCGAAACTTTACGTGCTGAGTGTTGTTTTACTCTTGCAGTTGAAAATTAGCAGTTTACATTCAATGACGTCTGAAAATATAATACATTGAAACTTCTCTTATCGTCACAGTCTTTGCCTTAATTAAGCTATAGGACTGTTCTTGACAGTAATTTATCTGAATAAAATAAAATAAAATAATCTTTAAATGTAAAACAGGCTGAATGTTTGGTTTCTGGGCAAAACTTATCATATAGCTCCATGATTGTATTTTTAGATCACTTCTTTGAATCACAAGTATTTTAGAAATCACTTAGAAGACAGCCTTTCTCTTGGAAGACCTCTTTTGATAGAAGATGTTGGTGAAGAGCTTGACCCAGCATTAGATAATATTTTGGAAAGAAATTTCATTAAATCCAGTTCCACCAATAAGGTAAAAACAAACCAAATGATCAAACAACTGGAAGCAGTGTCCTTTGTCCACAAAATAACAGCTGTTAAAGATATGCCTCTAAAATGTTAGAAGTCATTTATTTACACTTGATTAATAGTGATGCAAAGTAGAGTTTAAGTTAACATATAATTAAGTCATTTAACCTATACTGTTTCTTATCTTTT
The DNA here is from genome assembly GCA_035772895.1 of Perdix hodgsoniae. Taxonomy (NCBI): domain Eukaryota; kingdom Metazoa; phylum Chordata; class Aves; order Galliformes; family Phasianidae; genus Perdix; species Perdix hodgsoniae. The sequence goes on along the minus strand of JAPSGF010000028.1, from coordinate 1,640,265 downwards.
TGTTTATGGTAACTTTTAAGTGAAGAAAGTACCAACATTCCTATTTGCTTGCTTTTGTGCCCTTTATTTGGGATGTCTTAACCAAAATCGACAGAATTCTGGTTTAACCTATCAGTTAAGGTGTTTCATGGCTATTTTCAACAAATTCATTGCATCGTACCTGTAATTTTAAGCTGTATGTTTGTGCTTTTGAACAGGAAAATACATTTGTTTCTACATGTGGTGCCTGAAAGAATGTGCACTTGCCCTTGATATCTCAAGACTTCTTTTTCGTACTTTTCTTAAGGTGAAAGTTGGTGACAAAGAAGTAGATGTGATGAATGGCTTCAGACTTTACATTACTACAGAACTGCCAAATCCAGGTTACTCTCCTGAGATTAGTGCTCGAACTTCCATCATTGACTTTACTGTGACCATGAAAGGTCTTGAAAATCAACTCTTGGGTAGAGTCATTCTGACCGAGAAACAGGTAAAAGAAATAATTACATCTTTCTCCTTACTTCATGTGTTTGTCTGTGGAAGGATTCAATTTCATTTTAATCTTTTCCTCTTCCCAGTTTGGAGAGTAACTTTCTGTCTCTCTCTGTTGTGATGTTAATATAACCTAAACCTAGAATGGTTTAAAAGTTGGCTTGGAAAAGAATGACATGTTTCTTTTCTTTTTTTTGTTGTTGCGATGGTGCCTTACTCACTTTAATTTTCCCTGCCTCACTGACAGAAAACATGATGAGCATGATCTGTGAAAAGGAAAATGGTCTGGAACAGAAACTCATATCCTTCCATCTAAACACTGTGGAGCTCATGACAACATAAACTATTGCAAAGGACATATTTTACTTCCTTACTTTGAGAAGAAATGAGCTCACTAGTTAATTTGAAAATGCAGCTATAATAGTCAAACAATTCCAAGTTCAGAATGGCAGTACCCATAAGCATACCACAGTGGCTCTGAATGGTGGTTGGTATCTTTAAAATTACTGGACACTTAATCTCTCAGACTATAAAGTCAACCAGTGTTATATCAAAAGAGATATTATACATCTATAACACAATTAATCTATGACTATATTTACTAACATTTTGGCAGTGGTTCCAGTTTTCTTTCTCTGGAGAGGAATGCATTCCTGTACTTTGGAAGCTACTGAGGTCTTATGGTTGTTTCTTTTATTTTATTTTCTATTTGATAGAAGGCTTTCTACTTAATGGCATGAGTTTCTTTGTTAATGTGAAGTAGTTACATGTTCTCCCTGATCAGTCCATACAGCTCATAAGAGAAACAATATTTGTTCTGTGAAAACTAGCATTTTGTCAGACAGCTTCATTGCTCTATTAGATTCACTTCAACCAGTGACAGATTGTCAACTCACTATGTAATGGCATTATTGCTATCTGAAACATCCCATGATGTGTATGTACACAAATACTTACGGCCAAACTTTACTTCTGAGTCCTGCAGTACATTATACTCCTCAGAATAACAGTTGTTTTATTAGCAGATTCCTTCAGTTATCACAGTTTCTTTTTGATCACTCAGGCAAATACACATCAGAAGGCATACATTTTTTCATCTTTTTCTGCCAATTAAATAATCATTGAAAATAGATCAGCAAGCCCATTCTAGTGGTCAGTTCTACAAGCTGAGATCTCCGAAATGAAAATATTTTTGTTTTTATAGAGTGGTGTCACGGTGTTAACTAGATCAATCTATGCCCGTGACAGGGGGCAATACGCCCCTGCCCCTCTTACCCCCCCCCCCCCCCCCCGGCCCCACACAAAATGGGAAGGAAGGAGGGGAAGAAAAACAACAGCGGCAACAATCTATGGAGGAAAACTTATTTTACTAACTATGATATTGGAAATGCAAAATAACACAATATAATAAGATCTAATTGAAATTGAGACTAATAAATCAAAAAGATAGGAGAGAGAGTTCCCGAGACCAAGTCAAACCTGAAAAGTTTGGGATGGCCAGGAAAACGCTGCCTCCAAGAGCCCACTGGCAAGCAGTATGTGAGCGTTCCCCCCCCACCCCCAGAAGGGTCAGATCCCATGACTTCCGTCACGTACAGGGATAGGTACATGGAGCTGGAATATTAACACTTTAGTTCCAGTGCACTACATGATGTGTTGATGTGGAATACTGAAAACCAAAAAACGTAAAACCATGACAAGTGGTTAAGAGTCACTGCCTGTACTGTCAGAATTATTGTTGAGTTGTTGGCATTTTGTTTTCCCCACAATATTTTCATCGTGTTTAATTTTGCAGCCTGAATGCTGAATAATTCCATTACATACTCTACTTGTTCTTCTCCAACACATTAAAGCAAGCATAGCAGAAGGCCAGCACAGCTGAACATAAGAACTCTTGACTGAGCTCAGACATAAAAAAGAAGTACTGCAAAGGTGAAATGAGGGGTGTTGCCTGTACATGTAGGAATGGAGTTAGGGAAGCCAAATTTCAGCAGGACCTTAAGCTAATGAGTGAGGTGAAGAACGAGAAAAGTCTCTGTAAGTGCACTGGCAGCAGAACATAGTCTCAAAAATTTGATGCCATTCCTCCATGGGGCAGGGAACCCAGTGGCAGGGGCTGTAGAGAAAACTGTAGAACTCAATGTCTTTTTTGCCTCTGTTTCCACAGGTAAGATTTGCCGGGAGGCCTCTTAGGTCCCAAAATCTATTAGCAGTCTGTAAGAATCAAGCAGTATTCACAGTAGAGGATAGCTTTAAGGATCTCTTAAGCTCATTAGACATACACATCTGTGTATGATCTATGGGATCAGATGAAGTGTTACTTAGGGTGCTGTAGGATCTGGCTAATGCCATTGGATTCTGGTCTCTATCATCTTTGAAAGGCTGTGACATCAGGAGCAATTCTTAGTGACTCCAGCCTGTCTTCAAGAAAAGCAAGGAATATCCTAGTAACTATGTGCTGATCAGCCTCACTTCAGTACCTGGGAAAGTTATGGAACAAGTCCCCCTAGAAGCTTCTTCTAAGCACATGTGGGACATCAAGCAGAAAGGGAGCCACCAGCTATCGAAGGCAGATTATGTCTAACCCAGACCTATTGCATTTGCCAGTTAGAAAACTGACACTGTGGAGGAGGGGAAAGTGGTGGATGTTTTGTTCACTGTGACTTTAGCACAGCAAATAAAATGGAGGAGAGTTACTATTCTTTTACATGCATATGTAGATCTATTTCTTCCCATTCCACTGTCTCTAATACTGTTCTGCCCTGAGAACAAGTGATCTGTAGATGTGCTGTGAGGAAAAGAGAGTTTCTGCCAAGTGTGATTTTCAATTTGTTTGCTGTCTGGCATGCCCACTGGTAGAATCTGTGTGTCATACACTTAAAAGAATATTGATTACCAGGAAGAATACTGATAGTGATTTCCACTTTTCCTTCAGAATGTTAAAGCAACCTGTAAGATGTGAGCTACCCATTGACAAGCTGTAACTGTAGTTAATCTTTGTTTTATAGAACATTTGGCTTTGAGAGACTTGATACATGTCTGAACGATATATAACTTACACTGTTTTAATTATATGATTGTTTGCTACATTGGTTGCTATGTAACTTGCAAAAGAAATTTCTTACTTAGCATATTAGAAATAGTTATGACGCATTAGTAGTAGAGTTATAGTATGCAAGAAATATTTGATGCCTTGTAAATTTTTACATTGATTTTTAGATTTGTGGTGGGGAAAGGCACACCACTGATGAAAATTTTTGCACTTGTGAATAGTTTTGTGACAGCCATGAAGGCTACTTAGCAGGTTTTGTTACATAATTTTAAGAACTAGCATTCTTTGGTGAAGCTTGTAAAGTGACATCAATATCTGAAACCACTTAGACAACACTAGATTTGAAATAGCTTCTTTGGTGCAAGTTCCTTCTGTTTAGCAACATGGCTTGCTTTTTTTTTTGCCTACAGATACTACAACCAGAAATATTTGAAGATATGCAGAAAACTTTCTCGTGTATACTCTTTCTGATCTGCACAAAGTATTTCAAAAGCTTAATACATGGATTTTCACTTCAAAATCTAGTATTCCTTCACTTGCTTTATTTTGATCATTTTGTTTCAAACATGTTTCTTGGGCTCTTCTTGCAAGGAAAGCAGCTTTCTTTTGTTTAAATATGTTGCACTCTGAAATATATTTAACCTTTTCAGTTGCACTCAGCACAACATGAAATTTAATTTGTCTCGTATTTCAGCATAATTATTTAATTGAATGCTAACATTCTTTTAACGCTATACTGTAAAAAATTGTTTCTGCTTCATGAAGCCTAAATAATTCTTCTCTTGCTTGTAATTGGTACCTGCTCTTTTTTTTTTTTTCCTTCAGTTCCATCAGATCATTGAAACTGAGTTAATAGCAGCTTATTTGCCTTTTCATCTGTTCTTGTCAGAATCCTTGAATTTATTTCTGTGTCTGCTACATTGTTTGACATTTACGTTGCTCTATGACAACAATCCCAATAAATCTTTTCTACCTGGTGGTGATATGTTTCATCAGACCTTTTGTGCACTGACAAGAAAAAGAACTAAATATGATAATGAGATGTATATATATATATATATATATATATGTATTTTTTAATTTCCTTTTTAAGATTAAAGAATTTTCTTTCAAAGAACAAAATCCTTCCAATATTTAGGAATGTTAAGCAGAATGTAGGAGTGTGAAGACTGTAAGTTTAGGAAGCAGAAAAATAGTATGTAGCAGTTGTGTTTAAATGAAGGCTATTGGAATGGTGGAGTGAAAAAATGTTTGTATGCCTTGCTAAGATCTCATGATGCCTCTGGCACTTTATAAGATAGCATGTCATATCCTGGTTTTATACCTATTTGGAAGAAGAAGCAGCCTAAATGCTGTGCTTGGATGGACTTGGCAAAGGTGGAGCGAGCATAGTCTCCAACTTTGAAAATATCCACCAGACCTTTTGTAAAGTGCAGTAGACTTTTTTTTCTGGAGACATAGCTAATATCTCTATCATCTGTCTCAGTAATTATTGAAAACTGGGCAAAGATTCATATTTATTTCTGAAAGGCTCTTACTCTTCCTTTCACTTTTTAAATCATTCTTACCTCAATGTATTGAAACATATATATTGTTTCAATGGAGTATTTTTTTTTTTGAGGAATTTATATTTAACAAGTTTTTTTTTTTTTTTTTAAATTTTATTTTAAGAGAGACAGAAGAATAATCTATAAGACATTGCATCTCTGAACATTTTTTTCTGAATTTTTAAGCAGCTTTTCTTTCTGCCTTTATGTAAAGCTGTTGATCAACATGTAGTCAACTTTTAAATATTAGTACTGAAAAACAAAGTATACACATGACTTATATTACTAAAAGTAACAAGCTAACTAAATGTAGCAAAAAATTAAACTTGAGCTCTATATTCTTTCATTTCTTAAATAGTAAAGCATTTTATTGAGAGACTGATGTTATTCCTGTCTGATGGGGAAGTATTTTAGATTGCTTGAAAGCTTGGATACCTGATTAGTTGATAAGAAAGATTCTTGTTGAACAGACTATATTTACAACAGAGTATCGAAAAACAGGGCATAAATGAAGGCAGAATTAGATTGAGTGAATTCAAAGGATGGTTTTTGAATGATGTTTGCACCTGTCTTCATTAGAAATAGAAGAGGAAAAACATTAATTTTTTGGACTCACAGATCTGTTAGAACATCAGCATTCTCCATTCTATTTGTTGGAATGATCTGTTAATATCTACATAGCAAGTTTGGAAAGCTGGCAATAGACCTACTGTCACAGATGTCACTGGAATTCTTTCTGCCTGTTAGTACAGTTATTCTAGACATCCACTATTTCAGTAGGAGTAGCACATTTAGAACTAAGTACCTTGTCATATTTTGCTTTTGATTTCTTTTCTGTTTTCCAATTATTACCATGTATTTCAACAGGAATTAGAGAAAGAAAGAACAGATCTTATGGAAGACGTGACTGTAAACAGAAGAAGGATGAAAGAGCTAGAAGATAACCTTCTGTTCCGACTTACAAGCACTAAGGGTTCTCTGGCAGATGATGATAGTTTAATAATTGTACTGAGTAATACTAAAAAGACAGCTGAGGAGGTAACACAGAAACTGCAAAATTCTGCTGAAACAGAGGTACAGATAAATTCAGCTCGTGAAGAATACAGACCTGGTGAGTGCAAGGTTGCCAAATATATTCTAGGCTGCATTAAAAAAGGGGTGACCAGCAGGGAGAGCTGTCCTCCTCTACTCAGATTCTGTGAGGCCCCATCTGGAGTACTGCATCCAGGCCTGTGTCCCCAGCACAAGAAGGATGTGGATCTTTTGGAATGGGTCCAGAGGAGGGCCACTAAGATGATCAGAGGGCTGGAGCACCTCTATTCTGAGGAAAGGTTGAGGGAACTGGGCTTCTTTAGATTGGAGAAGAGAAGGCTCTGGGGAGACCTATTGTGGCCTTCCAGTACTGGAAGGAAGCATATAAACGGGGGGGGGAACGGCTGTTTATGAGTGTGGATAGTGATAGGACAATGGGGAATGGTTTTAATCTCAGACAGGGGAGGTTTAGGTTAGATATTAGGAGGAAATTTTTCACTCAGAGGGTGGTGACACACTGGACTGAGTTGCCAAGGAGGTTGTGGATGCATTCCACAAGGAATCCAAGGATCCCTGCATGCATTCAAGACCAGGTTGGATGTGGCTCTGGGCAATCTGGTCTAGTGGTTGGCAACCCTACCCATGGCAGGAGGCCCGAAACTAGATGATCTTTGGCATCCTTTTCAACCCAGGCTATTCTATGATTCTGTGACTCTATGAAGGTAGTGATGGAAAGGAAATGGCTGGAGCATATGACTAAAAGAGCAATACCTAGAGTAAGAGAAATGATAGGATGACATCAGGATGACCATAATGGATGGGAAGCACTTGTGTTTTCCTCTAAGCAAAATGTATCTAGGAAATGGTATATTGAGTTATGGTGGACAAAATAATCAATGTTATACTTCATGTCAAATTTTTATAAATTTGAATCATCTATTCTCTCCTTGAACTTCCTGCTGCTCCTTATAGGAAGGTACCTATCTTTCTAATTACTGCAGAAGAAGTTTGGATGGCTTGATTTTTCTCTCTCAACTGTGAAAATGTTGATACTTTTTATGGACTGTCAGTGAAAGCAGTCTTTAGGGTATTTGAGTAACTGTACAGTTGAGTTCAAAACAGCACTGTTTTAGGGAGCAGTATAAGGCTAAATGCTTTGTGTCTGTTTAGTTGATATCTTTTCTTAGACCCTTAAGAAATTATAGTCAACACATTTCATCAGTCTTTTGGCTTTTAACTGGCAGGTGAAAACATGAAACAAGGTGCTCTCTGGAATGTTATACTTGGATTTTAGGAAATGTGTAAAACGGTACAGTTAATGTAGCAGAAAACATTGTGGTTCTTATAAAATCTTTGTATTTAAAACCAAATGGCTTCTGAAAGTAATTTAGATCAGTGCTGGGTAAGTTAAATCAATTTAATCCATTTGGCTTTTTTATGGCTCTTATAAAATTCTATAAGAGAAACTGGTTTGGATGCTCAAGCAGTTCTTGAAACCATCATATTTTTTATAGTCTAACATTTAACTGAATATCCCAACATCTAGTTTTTCTCTAAATACACTCGTAACTGTAAACTGAGCTTTGTATAGTATACATTAATTACAGTAAAGATTTTCTTTTGTGCATGCAGAAATGAAGATTAACTTAATATAATATTTTTCTGGCCAGTAAAGAACGGAGCAACTCAAAGACTTTCAGATTACATGTATTCTTAAACTCAGTGTTTTTGTTGTAATGTTTAAAGTTTTCTACTTTGAAAACATACTTGTTTTCTATTCTTCAGTTGCAACTCGAGGTAGCATCTTATACTTTCTAATTACTGAGATGAGCATGGTCAATGTGATGTATCAGACTTCACTTCGACAGTTTTTGGGACTTTTTGACAGCTCCCTAGCCAGGTAATTTTGCTAACAAGTATTGTTCATACTTATCCATTCATGGAGGTGACTGTAGTAGATTAGCTATTAAGTTATTAAGAAACATTATACTGTGTTGATTTTCAGTTATGTAGGATGACTTCATAGGAACTGATATATTTGTTTTTGTTGTTGCTCCTTCAGTCCGAAAGTTGTTGCTAATTTGCTGTCTGATATTTCAGAATTATGAGCTATGTCTTTTTCTCTTCTACATAGCATTCTCTTTAGTAAGGTCTATCCAAATTGACATTCAACAGCAGATCTTTTTTTCCAACAGGTCTACCAAAAGCCCTATAACTAGCAAGAGGATTATTAATATTATCGAACATATGACATATGAAGTGTTCAAATATACAGCCCGAGGACTCTATGAGGAGCACAAATTTCTTTTCACATTATTACTTACTTTGAAGATTGATATACAAAGAAACAGAGTGAAGCATGAAGAATTTCTGATGCTTATTAAAGGTTGAAACTACAGAACAGTTTTAAGTAGAGTGTATATATTATTGCAGAAAATTTATGAGCTGTGATTGTGTCTCCTAGCCTAGTGCTTCCTTTTTGAACGTGAGAAGTCTGTCAAGCAAAGGAATACGTGCTTATCATTCTGTACTAGTGGCAGACAGTTTCATATGGTAGTTCTAATTTATAGGGGCACATAAAATTTTGATAACTTTAGCTATGAGAATCATGGAAATTTAAAAGGAAAATTGATAACTATCAGCTGATATTTATGTCTGCTGTTCAAATACCACCATGTATGTGGTTTTACTTTGAAAAAATAATTATACTAAGCTTTTAACTTATTTGGTAATTGTGGGCTGACAAGCAAGCAAAAAGGAAACGAAAACAAAACTAACAGTTTAAAAGAATATCTATCTTCTAGCTGAACATGACACATTCACAGCATTAGTCTTCATGGCATGCAAACAGGGTACCTGCAGTGAAAATCATGCAGTAGTTTCATACTGCTGTTCAATGGTTTTCCAGTATGCTCCTGATTTTCTAGGTAGCATTTATTTATGGATTATAACTGTTAATTTTTTCATGTTGAATCTTCAGAAAATCTTATTTTCTCAAATATACATTTCTCAGATAGCATTTTTTTTTCAGACACATCGTACAAGGGCATGTCTAAGTAATTCTTAATGAAAGAAACAAAGATACAAAAAAAACCCCAACCAAACCAAACCAAAAAACCCAACAAATTGATGTAAGTTAACCACACTGCAGACTGTATTTCACCAAAGTTGGCTTGACTTACAGATGGTTAATCCCTGTAACCTCATTTTTTTTTTTAATTTGTGTTCCTTTCTTTTAACTTGACTGGAATTCCAAGGAATGCAAATACATATACTGAGTAAATCATCACATTTTCTACAGCAACAAATGTTTGAAGAAAAGTATTTGAAAAAGCTTAACTTTTTTCCTCTGTAAACTCAAGCTTACTCAGAAATTTATTGATGACTATCCTATATAAAGTATATCTCCAGACTGGGAAGACAGGAAGTCATGTGAAATTGTCTTGTGGTATCTACCTTATGTTGTCCAAATTTTCCTCTCCTTTTTTTTTTCTCTCAGGTGGTGCTTCCCTGGACCTTAAAGCTTGTCCTCCCAAACCAGCTAAATGGATCCTGGATATGACTTGGCTGAATTTGGTAGAGCTTAGTAAACTTACCCAATTTTCAGATATTCTTGACCAAGTAAGCAAAAGGTTTTTAAAATAATCTATTGTTTGGGGATGATTATTTGATAATGATCAAGATATGGAGAGAGAAACTGGTTTATTTTGTAAACAGAACAAAAATGATGGCTTCAGTGTAATTCGTTTTGGCCCTGACTGCTCAGCAAACAGTATAAAAGGACTTAAAAATAAGAAAATGAAAAGTAGCACAAAAAAAAAAAAAAAAAAAAGAGCCACCTTGGAACAATCCCCTCCCCCCAAAAACCAAAACGACAATAACAACAGGCAAAAAAAAATCACAAAATGAAACCAACACAGGAAAATTGAGAGAAAATAGAAACTTTCACACACTATAATTATATACCTTTACTACTTGCCATTATCCAATTCACATTTGAATTTGACTCTTCTTCCTCATGTTTATTAGTATTTCTTTCATCCCTGTCTTTCTTTCTTAAACAATGTTTTATGTTTGTTACAATATTTTACTGATTATATGCACCTTGAAGAACCTTGATGATACTAAGTGTAGGTGTAAAGTACTATTGTTGTCGTACTGTAGTACTATTCACATATACTTGTAGTTTACTTACATAGTAAAGTGGAGTAAGTAAATTGCAAGTATTGTATGTAATACCTTCTGTACTATGAGGAGTAGATATGTACCTAGTGTTCTCAAAGCTAACAGTCAAGCTATCTGCTTTCTGATCTTGCAGTGTAGTTATTTCATTAGAGGAAAGTACTTAGCAGTAGCCCTTTTCAGAATATGAATGCTTAGAAAGATATTGTTGCATTGTGAAGGTTTTTACTGAAAAGCTGAATGCTTGTCCTCTCTTAATAGCCATACTAAATCTGTGAGTAAGGCTGATTAAGAATACTTATGTGTGGATTAAACATCTCTGACCCTCATTAAAAGCTTGCGAACTTGCAATGTTTGTTATATAACTTGTATTTAATGATATTTACTCCTTTGTTGGTATAACCACAGATTTCTAGAGCAGAGAAAGAGTGGAAAATCTGGTTTGATAAAGAGAATCCTGAAGAAGAACCAGTTCCTTGTGGCTGTGGTCAATCCCTGGATTGCTTCAGACATCTTCTTCTTATCAGATCTTTATGCCCTGACAGGACCATTGCTCAGGTACATTTATATGGCCAGCATAGTCTATCAAGGTGTTGTTAGATAATAGTTAAAGAATTCCAATTCAGTACCTTTTTATTTAATACTTAAAAGGAATTTTTCTAATGGACCTTTGCACTGAATTTTCTGAAATTCTTCTAAGACAGATAACCTATGCATTTTTTACAAGTTCTCAAAATGATTCTGATGTATTTTAGTATGGATATGGGATTTCATCTGGAAGCTGATGCTTTTATCCCTTATCAATTCAGACTGTATTCTTAACTGTTCTTGCTAATATTACTCACTCACTGGTATTGTAGAAGTGTCCTCTTGATAGGCTGAAATAAAATCTTTTCATTACTTTATTGACTGAGGAAAAACATAACATGAAAATAGTTTAACTGAGGAACCAGTTATTGCATGGAACAATTGTAAGACCAACCTTAGAAAAATCCATATTAGTGTCCAAAATTTTTAATTTCAAATCATCTATTTAGAAAAGAGATAAATGTAAAATTAAATCTTAAAAAAATAAGAAAGCCTATTATTTGAAAGTCAGGTTCTAGGAGCCTATTCTAGGAGTCTTTGTGTTGCACCAGTGCAGAAGAATAAAAATTATGAACTGCTGATAATTTCAGAGTGATGACTGGTAACTTACTGAAGTCAGAATACATCACTAATAACATGGTATTCATCTTATGGATGCAAACGTTTAGACATTGCAACTGAATTCAAAGAAAGTCACATCATTTATTGGCATAGTCAGTGAAAGGCTAAGAGATGCTGTGTAATAAATGATTTAGATGCATGCAATTAATCTGAAACTACTCAAGCAAAATTAGTTCTTCCTCAGTTCTGTTAATGGGGGCAAGAGAGCCTTTCATCTTATAATTGTTTTATGAAAACTAATAAATTATCAAATGCTAAATATGTTTCTCTGAGAAGTAATATAGAAGTCTTACATTAGACTAGATATCAAGAAGACATTCTTTACTGTAAGGGTGGTGAGACACTGGAACAGGTTGCCCAGTAAGGCTGTGTGCTGTGTGTGCTTCCTCCTTGGAATTATTAAAGGCCAGGCTGGACGGGGCTTTGAGCAACTTGGTCTAGTGGGTGGTGTCCCTGCCTATAGTAGAGGGTTGGAACTACATGATCTTAAAGGTCCCTTCCAACCCAAACCATTCTATGATTCTAAGTATTAACTGGGAGATTACTCTAAGAGACAATCAATGTACTGGGAAAGCATACAAGAAAGGTTATCTAAAGCTATTTGAAAAAGAGCCTTTTACATTTTGTAAAGGAAGAATAACGTGGTTTTTTTTGCTGTAAATAAATAGAGTGTAACAGAGTTGATCTTTACTTATTTCCTCTGGATTTTTTCATCATTATTACCATTTATTTATAATTTCTTTAAGCATAAAGGTGAGAAAGACCTAACGACTTTGAGGATTATCTTGTATGTTTTTTTATCTTTTCCCTAAAATAGGATCTTCAAATATTTAAAATCTTTCTATTTGGCAAGGTTATTTTTTTTTGCTAGTCTGTAATATACATAGGTATTATATGTAATATATTATATATATAACAATGCATGGAGCTGTATGCAATAAAAATTTTATTTAGTAAGTTTTAAGTGGTTTTATAAAGCTGTGAGAACTTCTGAAGACTGTGGAATGTTAACAAATAAAACAGATTAGTTGCATGTTTTTATTTCTGCTATTAATATGTATACAGTATAGCATTCTATATTTTATACTTTTTCATATAGAGTAAGGCCTATATAAATTTTACATCATTTGTTCTTCAGTACATATAACAGTTGTATTTACACTGGGAAGAAAAGGATGTTAAGTGATTATGTAGTATGGTAAGATTTACCCTTTTTAATATAGGCAAGAAAATATGTTGTTGACACTATGGGGGAGAAATATGCAGAAGGAGTCGTCTTGGACTTGGAGAAGACATGGGAAGAGTCAGATCCACGTATTCCTCTCATATGCTTTCTTTCCATGGGCTCTGATCCGACAGACTCCATCATTGCTTTGGGAAAAAGGCTGAAGACAGAGACACGTTATGTTTCCATGGGCCAGGGACAAGAAATCCATGCTCGTAAACTTCTGCAGCAGACAATGGCTCATGTAAGAGACAAATATGACAAATATGTGAATGTTTTTTTGGAAACTTATCAACTGAAACTTTTGCCATAAAACAAAGATTTTTGTTGTGCAGTTAATGCTGGTTTAAGAACCTATATTTATTTGCAAAAATACACGTCCTAAGCAATTGAACTTACTTTCTTTTCACATTCATTTAATAGAACATAATAAACTTATTGATTTTGTACAGACATGATTGTTTCATACAAAAAGGAATTTTTGCTGTTGGTTCTTGACTGATGAGCGTATTTGAATTGATCTATTATTTGAACTGCATGAATTTTAAATATTCTTCATCGGGCAAAACTGGCTGTGGAGATTTTCTTCCTTTAATATCTTTCATAAACACGTAGAGTGCTTATACTCTGCTCTGATTTGATTAAGATACATTGACTTTATTCTTAGCCTGCATCATAAACAAAGATTGATTTCAGTGCTTTTTAGTGTGCATACACCGATAATACATTGATTCTGCTATTTTAAACTAGGGAGGTTGGGCACTTTTGCAGAACTGCCACCTTGGACTTGACTTTTTGGATGAATTGATGGACACCATAATTGAGGCAGAGACTGTCCATGAAGGCTTTCGACTATGGATGACAACTGAAATCCACAAACAGTTCCCGATCAGCCTGCTCCAAATGTGTATTAAGTTTACCAATGAACCACCACAAGGGCTGAGAGCTGGACTAAAGAGAACATACAGTGGTGAGTACTGAAGTGATTCAAAATTAAATTTTAGTTATTTATGGACTCTTTGCAGTTAGTATGTGGTCACTCAATAGCTACTCATAGTGTCTGGAAACAACTATGAGGAACTTATCATCGCAACAATGTCAGGACACATGTTGGTTCTTTGAGCTAAAAATTGTGAAAATTAGAAGGATCTGCTAAAGTTCTGATACCAGAACTACATAGAAAGCAAAGCATGGAAATACTTTTTCTGTTCTCAAATATTGGCTTCTACACAGCTCTAATGTTTAAACTGTTAATCTCCTTGTGTATTTTGGCAGAAAAGCAACGTGTTTTCTTGGCTGGCAATTAAGTACTCTTTACTGCATTCAGTAAAGGTCTGTATTTAAAGAGTCTTTGGAGAAAGCAACTTAACGTGAATTCAACTATTAGTAAATTTTTTGTTTTCTGAAGTTTACGCTTTTTGTCTGGACTAATTTATAGTACTGTTTTAATTTGTGCTATTGATATGAACAATCCCCAGCATAGAACAATATGTAGGACAGTAATTTTCTCCTGGGTGAGGCAGATAGCCAACTAAATATCCCTAGGACTGATATTTTAGTACTGATTTGAAGTAATTTTGAAAATAATATTCCTTCTTATAAAACTTATTTATAACCAATAGGTGTCAGCCAGGATTTGCTAGATGTCAGTGACACGGTACAGTGGAAAGCAATGCTGTATGCTCTAGCTTTTCTACACTCCACTATTCAAGAAAGACGCAAATTTGGATCTCTGGGTTGGAATATACCCTATGAGTTTAACCAAGCTGATTTCAATGCTACTGTGCAGTTCATTCAAAACCACTTGGATGGCACAGATTCCAAGAAGGTAATTAACATTTCTGTGGAAGGTAGATTAATGCCATGGATATTTTCAATACCAGAATGTATTACGTAGTTTCCAATAGCTGAAACTCAAGCACAATTTTAAATTATTATTTAACTTCCACAAACATTCTGTATTTCAAATATACATGTTTGCAGGACAGGAGGTTTAAAGAAGACTTTTAAATCCTTGCATGTAAAATTCCCAATATTGCATATTTAAACAAAACAGAAATGAAAAACAATGCTCCAAGCCTTCTCCTTCTAAAACTTCACATGTATAATATAGAAATAGAAATAGATCTCCTTTTCAATGCTAACTATATCAGATAGTTAAAAACAAACCACTTTTATACTTTTTTGTCTTAATCAGTTTTGAGTAAAAACACTGACTTGACTTCTTCAAGCTATCTTGGCAGCATAATGAAGCAGACGGTTGCCTTTACTGACAGCATAAAACTTCGTACTTTCCTCACTTTCATATGGTCGGCTGTATAGAGATATATGGCAGATCACATTGCAGTTAAAATTTCAAAAGAAGCTGAAAGCATGATGGGAGTATAGTTGTATCCCTCTTGCTCAGGTACCACAACAGCATTTTGAATTAGTTGTCAAGGTATTCTATTTTGAGAAATCTGGTCTAGTATTATATCTCCATTATATGGAGATTGGTGACTCTGCCTGAGGCAGAGGGGTTGGAGTTTCATGATCCTTGAAGTCTTTTCCAACCCAAATCATTCTATGATTCTATGAAATCCTTGAGGGTGTTCTGCAGATACAGTGTTATAGTAACACAATAGTAAGAAAATAATTATCTTCCAAAAGGGACAGAAAGGCAAGATTTAGTGTATCAGATGATCATGCTAAGGGAGATATAAATAAGAGAGATGAGGATTAGCTGAAGTCAATTCTTTCTGTCTGGTTATAGGGGATTTCCTGGAGTACTGTTTGTTACATGATAGGTGAGATCCAGTATGGTGGCCGTGTGACAGATGACTATGACAAAAGACTGATGAACACCTTTGTTAAGGTCTGGTTCAGTGAAAAAATGTTCAGTCAAGAATTTTCCTTCTACAAAGGATATGGCATACCCAAATGTACTATGGTGGATCAATACCTTCAATACATACAGGTTGGTAAATGAAAGCTGCTTAACAGGAAGAAAAAGTTTCCCTGAAGTTTCTCACCAGTTTGTGAGTTCCAGAATTTTGTCTTCTGAGTTTATGTATTCTGTCTCCATAGACTCTTCATTGCCTTTTAACTGCTTATCTATTAGCGTGAACAGTAGTTATTGCTATCATCACATCAACACTCTTTTCTGTGATTTGCTGGAGGGTTGTACTGGAAATGATACAGTTATTAAAGAGAGTACAGAATGGAGTCCAGACATTGAGTACATTCTCACAGAAATAATGTTGAGATATGGCAGAACAAGGTGACTATTAAAATAGTGTATGGAGGTAAAAACTGAATTTATCATTAACTTTAGTGTGACCTGAACTGTGACAGCAAATAGCTCAAAGAAAGATATTTGCAGTAAGTCTGTTTGAATAAATCCGTTCTCTTAGTAAGAACTTATAAGAATTTTTTGTTTGTTTTTTAGAATAGTATTAGTATATAAATCTATTTCTAGTTGTGCTCTTTTAATTTTTCACTTTATAGAGTCTTCCTGCTTATGACACACCAGAGGTATTTGGTTTGCACCCCAATGCTGATATCACTTATGAAAGTAAACTTTCCAAAGACATATTGGACATCATCCTCAGTATTCAGCCAAAGGACAGATCTGGTGGAGGAGGTGAAACCCGAGAGGCAGTTGTAGCCAGACTAGCTGACGATATGCTGGAAAAGCTTCCTGCTGATTATGTACCGTTTGAAGTGAGTTATTGAAATTCTGTCAAAGACATTTGCTATATCTTACTTTGTGTGAATTAAAGAATAAAAAAGTTATATTGGTTGTTTTAAAAATGTGTTTATACTCATTCATCCAGAGTATACTTTAAAAACGTATTTCATAGTGGTCTGACCAGATACTTAACATCTATAATGAATTCTATAAGTATGGACTGAAGACTTTTTTAAGAGCTTTTCAAAAATATTAAACCACTTAATACCCAAGTTGTCACTTGCCCTAGGGAGGGCAGAATGAGTCATTAGTGTTTCAGGTAAGGTTGTTGACATTGTAGTAGGTGGTATTGCAAGTGTACTTACACTTCTACAAGTATTACGACATTAATATATTATTACTCTGGGATTCCACTTACAACATGCAGGTAGTTTTAGGTTGTTCCACTTTGCAGCAGAATGATTAGATTTTTTTTTTTTTTTTTTGGACAGAAAGTTTAAGAAGTGATAGCTTTCATTGTCTGAAGTCTAATGTTAGTATCTCAGGATCCATATTTACATATAATAGCCCATGTAATGATATTTATAATGGCCACTTGATCATTCATAGAAATTTTGTTTCTGAAATAGTAACTTTACCTCTGTTTATGTGGAAGATGTGATATCTCTGGCTGTGAGAGATTTCCTAAGGGTAGAAAAATTTTACTGATAACAAAATACATGGACACAAGTAGATTATACTCTGTCTCCATCCTCAAAACTACAGTTTAGTGTTTGAATAATTTGTGTTGTTTCTGGGTTTTTAGTTGGTCTAAGTTGTACTTTAGAAATCTGGAATCTTAGGATACTGACATTATATTTCTTACCAGATGAAGCTGGTTGTGAACATCAAATAAATGAGACAAAAATACTTGTAAAATAGTTAGGGTTCCTGTATTTCCAATATCGGAGGATACTGAACTTTCAGTATATTTACAAAAGCATGAAAGCAAGAAGCTTTGGTTTTGACACCAGAAAAGCATTTACAACATTTTTGCTATGAAATGGATGTGAGGCACCACCACGTATCATCAGAAAAAACCCCTCACACCTGTGTTTCGTGCAAGGGTGAACTTCAAGATATTGCTGAATTCACCTGCTCATTTAGGCAGTAAGATGTTTTACTAATTAGATATTTTGCTCACCATCTCTTCCTTGAGGGTTATGAAATTTCTAATTTGTTATCTTCTGGCATTTGACTTAATCTTTAATGGATGTTAGCATGAAGACTCAATATAGGACTTGGTAGGCTTATAAACCCCTAAATTGCCAAGACACAGAGGTATAAGAAGGAACAAGGAGACCAGTACAATCTGACAGCTTTCTTTCTTTTTTTTTTTTTCATAGTAATAACTCTTCAAATACTCTCTTTAGGTACCCACGCTGCTATATGTTTTCTGTAGCCCATTATTAGTTTTGTGGTCTCCCTTTACTCAAATTACATAATTATGTTAATGTACTTTGTCTGAGCAGATGATTTATCTTCATTTTGAATAACTATCTAGCAGTCTCCCAAAGGTTTGTACTTGCTGAAGTTTCTGACCTATAGTCTTCCTAGAAGTCTGAATTTTGTGACTTTCCGAAAGGCCATAGCTACTGAACCAGAAGTCTGAGATCTGCAGAAGATTATAAGCTTCTCAGAATTGTATTGCTATAATGATGGGCTAAATTTTCTGTTAGCTGTTAGCCCATCTCTCTTCAGCTTCTTTTTAGCATCTCTAGATACGTTAGTTAATAAAGGCGTATTTTATATGTTGTCATTGTATAAGTAAATTTAGCCTTAGAAAAATCTTTTGGAGAGGATCAGCTCTAATCCTGATGCTGTCTTAAATTAGGGTTAAAATGACAAATTCAAATGTAATTTGTACTAATAAAAGTGAATGTGAAATACAAAAATATTTCATTTGTCGATAACTATATGAATTCCTTTTTTTGTTGTTATTTTGGAATAAATGTGTAGCAAAATCTGAATAAACTGGTATGTAATTTTTTTAATCTATCTCACAAATAGAATAATATAGTCAAATAATAGCTGTAGTTCAAAGAGACCTAAAAGATGATTTAGTTCCAACCTCTTGCATGGGCACTGCTGCCACCAGCTATATCAGGCAATATATCACGGTCATGTCCAATCTGGTTTTGAATGCCCATTCCATGGGCCCCTTTCCAACGGCTCTGCATTACTTTCTTGTCTTGGGGGCTTCAGGACGGAGCTCCAAAATGGAACCTCGCAAGTGCAGAGTAGAAGGCCATATAAATTAAAAAATATCTATTTATCTCCATACAGTTTTTATTAAATTGTTAAATTTTCAGTTGTGATAAAAATATATCAGCACTTTTTATTAGAATACAAGATTACCTACCATTGTGATAATTCCTAAACACTACTGATAAATAGTGCTGATATTCTGAGGCAGAGTGGCTGGAGTAATCACTCTTGATTGGTTTGTACAAAGTGAACCATGGAAATTACCTGTTGGCATTAAAGTTGAAGTTCTTGAAATGAAATATGGCCTAAACGCAGCTTAAATTACCTTATTTTATAGAACTATATAGAAACTGAATCATAATTCAAACTAAAACTACAGCCAGTCTCAGCCTCATAGATTTTACTTAGAACAAATGCTGTATTTCTGTCTTGCAGAGCACTTGAGAAATATACCAAGCTGACTGTTAAACTTCTTTAGTAAAAGTATTATATTTTAAAAATTGTTTCCATGCCTGACCTTGACATATATCCACTCTCAGCTTTTATTTCTGTTGAAGGGTCTTTGGTTTACTACTTACAGGTAAAAGAGAAACTAAAGAACATGGGACCTTTTCAGCCTATGAACATATTTTTGCAACAGGAGATTGAACAAATGCAGAGAGTTATTTCATTAGTAAGAAGCACTCTGACTGATCTAAAACTTGCCATTGATGGGACAATTGTTATGAGTGAAAATCTGAGGGATACTTTAGACTGCATGTATGATGGGAAGATTCCTGCAAGCTGGAAAAAAGTAAGTGCACTGTTTTTTTTTTTGTTTTTTTTTTTAGAGGAAATTATTATAAACTTCTAGACATACAATAAATACTTGTTTACATGTTAACTAGGGTATTGTGCAACTGCTGGGGTAGAATTTGGGCAAAAATAAATATAGTCAAAGCAAGTCCTCTTTAATTTGTAAAACCAGAAATGAGTGTTGGAGATACAGACATTTCCCATTTTGACAAACTATTGCTTGTTGGTGGTTAGAAGGCTAGAGAGAAGAGTATAGCATTAAATGTAATGATAGATTTTCAAAAATAGCACCCATGCTGATGGAGTACAGTGTTGCTATTCTTTGAGATTAGGACAGAATAGTAGAATTTGGAAGGGACCTCTGGTGATAGTCTAGTCCAATCACACTTCTTCAAGCAGGGTAAATTAGAGAACATATCATAGGATTCTCCAAGAATGAAGTCTAAAGCCTTTCTATCCATTCTGTATTCTGGTGTTCAATCACCCTCGCTGAGGAAAAAAAGTAGCAATTTCTTAAATCTAAAAGGAAATTTTTCATGTTTTGTATTGTGCCTATTGTCCTTTCACTGTGAAGAGTCTGATCTCTGTAATCTTCATTCTCTCCTCATGAGCATTGACAATATCTCCCCTGAGCCTTCTTCTCTGCACATTGTACAGTCCCAGCTCTCTCTCTCAGCCTTTCTCATGTGATAGATGCTCCAGTCCCTTAGCTGTTGTTATGGCTCTTCTGAAGACTTGCAAAGTCTTGATCATGTCATTTTACTTTGTTTGATATGGTTGATATTGAAGTGGTGTTTACTACAACACCAATTAAGATCAATTAAATTGATTTTCATATTCTAGCATTGTGCTAGACTAGCTGTCCTGGTGGTGCTATTTTGAAACTGTGATAAAATTAAATATTCTGTAATAATTATACACTGATACAGAAAAAAATAAAATGCTATCTGTCTCAGAGGAAAGAGTGTCTGATGGATAGAAATGGCATTGGGTTTTATTAAGCTGCTTATTGTAATTTTTTTTACATATTGAGAAATTCATACTCACTGGACAGCTCAATAAAGTTGTTTAATGGACATACATATGCTCCCCTAACTTCAGATAGAACTGGGCTTCCTTTGAATTAGTTAACTGCTAGAATAATGGAAGAACTCTTCCATTTGTGTGTTTTAGTGTGAATATTTGATTATATTTGAAAATATTAACCAGCCATCCAGCTAATTTTTTTTTTAAAGCAATTAGGTTTTTTAATTTAAAAGATTTCATTGTATTACATTTGTCTTCAGTCCATGGGTTGAATTCTGACAGCTCTCTTTGATTTAAAGAATGTAATTAGATTATTCCACTCTCTCACTTACAAATCGAAAATATAAATTGTTTTCAAGGAGAACGAGAGCTGTTAATAGCAACTGATGGAAATAAATGTAGAGAGGTTTGTTTTGCTTTGTTTTTATTAACTAAGTGTTTTTGTGGTACAAAATACAGAGCATAACAGATGCTTCACAGCACAAGTATAATAGGACTACTCAAAGAGAGAAATAATCACAAATCTTTCCGTAGTATGAGCTCAATTTTACTTTTTTTTTTTTTTTTCCAGAAAAAAACTGAATAGGTTCAGCAGAAATCCTATTAACTTGATGCATTGACTCTGACTTTAGAAAGACACATAGACAATAATTCTTCCTAGTTCTCACAGTTATCTAATTTTACAAAAATGTCTTAAAATAGACAATTACCACTGTGAGTATTAAGCATATCTAAATGGGATGCTAGCCATGAATTTGAGCAGTACAAGAATTTTCTTCAGGTTTCAGTATGAGGCAACTATCAGACTAAAAGTTAACATATGAAAAATTAACTTTAAATATGCTTTACTAATATAATGTTTTTTACTACTTTGTAAAGAGTCACATTCTATTGACTTGAATATGATGTTTTAAAACTGCTTAACAAGATTAGAAAATGAACATGTTGTTTATTATTTTTTAGGCATCTTGGGCTTCCAGTACACTTGGTTTCTGGTTTACTGAACTTCTAGAAAGAAACAACCAGTTTTACAGTTGGGTTTTTGAAAGCCGACCAAACTGCTTCTGGATAACAGGGTTTTTTAATCCTCAAGGATTTTTAACTGCAATGAGACAGGTAAACAGTGTTTAAAGTCTCACTCTGTGTGTTATTAGACATACTTTTTATTTTTTACATACATACGGCTGTGTTGAATGTTGAGTTATGCACATGACTCTATCTTATCAACCCGGAAGACATATGAATGCTTGACTGTTAAAGACTTTCTGAGTGTTATTCTGCCACACATGCCTTTTCATTATCAGCCGCTTTAATGTTAATTTATTTTTCCTACTTTGAGTCTGGCCTTATGTGTGAAGACTCTGCCTTACAATGTTATTAAGCTAGAGTGGATAATTAATTTCTCATATCTCATGAACTTCTTTTCCTCTTTCATTTTTTTTTTTTTTTTACACTTCTGCAATTCAGTAGCTGAGTTTTATTTATACTTGTCAAGTATGAAGTTTGGAGCATTTATTAATGTATGTGTTTCTGTGGATTGTGT
Organism: Perdix hodgsoniae; assembly: GCA_035772895.1. Taxonomy (NCBI): domain Eukaryota; kingdom Metazoa; phylum Chordata; class Aves; order Galliformes; family Phasianidae; genus Perdix; species Perdix hodgsoniae. Next base: position 1,618,266 of record JAPSGF010000028.1, on the reverse strand, counting down.
TGTTTGCTCAGCGCAGTTTAGCAAGTGAGACACTTTTTGATTTAAAAGAGAACAGTAAATATCTATGTTCATTAGCATAGTTCATTGTTCTATCTGTTTTGGACAGGAAATAACAAGATCTAACAAAGGATGGGCACTGGACAGTGTAGTGCTGTGCAATGAGGTTACTAAATGGATGAAGGATGATATAACAAGCCCTCCTGTGGAAGGTGTCTATGTGTATGGCCTGTATTTGGAAGGAGCTAGCTGGGACAGAAAAAACATGAGACTGACTGAATCTAAGCCAAAGGTGCTCTTTGAAATGATGCCAGTTATAAGGATATATGCAGAGAATAACAGTAAGTAGCTGTATTGTAGAAGACATTAATTTGATAGACTTCATTGTCACCCTTTTATTTCAGTGACACTAAAGACTCTTGAGCTTTAGGAATTTCATCAGGCTGTATCCCATTCATGTAAACATCTTGAATCTTTTTGAAAAAGGGAGACTTCTTAGTCTTCCACTAAAAGCAAGTTATAGACTTTCCTTGATAACTAATAATGGGTACTTGCCCTAATATTTAGATAGATTAATTGTATTAAGAACTTCTAAAGCATATTGCAGATGAAGTGTTCTTTGCCTCATGACAAACATGCTAAAGGTCTTAATTCCCTCTAGAAATTAATAATTTTAACATTAATGTACATGCTAGTGGTGCTAATCATATACAACTTTGGAGATATTGTTGTGAGTGAGTCAGTCTATTTTCTCACTGATATTTTGAAGTGCTTGGTAAACATTTGATATGATGGCTTAAATATCAGAAATCTGGATATTTGCAGAATGCATCTCCTACACTGAGAAGATGTTTGAATCAAAATTTATATGTACAAACTCTTTAACCTCTGTAACCCCAACACAAGTAACTTTTCCCATACACTAAAAGCCAATGTAACATACAAGTTTTTCATAAATATAAATATATGTATAAATATATGTATGCACAACATACACAATATATATACATATATCTATCATATATTTAAAGTTTTTATTATATTTATAGATAATGTGTTATATGTGTACTGTTTATATATAAAATTACACTTTTTTTTTTGTTTCCTGGACTGGACTATGCTGAGTTAAGACAGGCAAGGAAGCAGTGGAGGGATGTGATGGATTATCACACATTTTGGCCTTTGAGGCAGAAAAGGTCTGTAGGAACTGAAAGGAAATTAGGAGGTCAAAGAACAACAAAAAGATTGTTTTGTGGATATGTATGATTTTAGATTAATGTTTGCTTTTGTGGTAAGTGTATATAAAATAGGAGGGGCCATTGAAGAGAAACATGCAATAGGACAGGAATACCCAATATTGAGTGTAAAATTGGAAACTTCTGTTGAAAAGTGTTCCATCTCCAGAAGCAGAGCCTGCTTACACGACATTTTGCCAGGGTTTTGTGTAGGTAATATTTTATAAGAGACATAATCACTGTGAAAGCAGCCAATATACCAAGTAACAAACACTGAAATACTAAGCAAGACTAGACTATTATTCTAATTTCAAAACAGATTGTTCGCTGTTTTCTCATGGTGGAAGGAAGGGATGCCATTCAGAGGGACATCAACAGGCTAGAAAGGTGGGCCTGGGTGAACCTGATGAGGTTCAGAGTTTTGTACTTGGGCCGGAGGAATCCCAGGCGTCCATACAGACTGGAAGGAGCCGTCCTTGAGAGCAGCCCTGCAGAGAAGGGCCTGGGGGTCTTGATTGATGAAAAACTTAACATGAGCTAGCAGTGTGCCCTTGCAGCTCAGAAAGCAAATGGTATCCTGGGCTCCATCAGCAGAGGGGTGGCCAGCAGGGACAGGGAGGTGATTGTCCCCCTCTACTCTGCTCTTGTGATGCTTCATCTGGAGTACTGTGTCCAGGTCTGGAATCCCCAGTACAAGAAAGGGAGCTGTTGGAGGGGGTCCAGAGGAGGGCCACGAAGATGATCAGGGGACTGGAGCACCTCTCTTATGAAGACAGGCTGATGGAGCTGGGCTTATTCAACCTGGAGAAAGAAATCTGTGGTGTGACCTCATTGCAGGCTTTCAGTACCTAAAGGGAGCCTACAAACAGCAGGGGAATCATCTCTTTGAAAGGGTTGATAACTTCAGGATGAGGGGAACTGATTTTAAGTTGAGGGAGTGAAGATTTAGGGTGGATGTCAGGGGGAGATTCTTTACAGAGAGAGTGGTGAGGTGCTGGAACAGGCTGTCCAGAGAGGTTATGGATGCCCCGTCCCTGGAGGTGTTCAAGAGCAGATTGAATGGGGCCCTGGGCAGCCTGGTCTAGTATTAAATGTGGAGGTTTGTGGCCCTGCATGTGGTGGTGGTGGGGTTTGAGATTCATCATCCTTGAGGTCCCTTCCAACCCGGGCCATTCTGTGATTCGCTGATTTCCTATTTTCTTTTTTACACAATAATATATTAGTAATACCTAACGTTCAGTGGACAGGTTGAATTAATCGTGCTAGTTGGGCTAGAGTGTCCATTTACATTTCTTGCTATATCCTGCTTCTGACATTAAATCCTAAATCTCCTAGAATTTTAAGTTGTATGTAGCCTTCATTGGCAATAGCATGGTGGTTGAACAATCTGAGAATTAAGTAAATTTTTTTTTCTTTGGTGACTTTATATTTCCTTCTGTCCAGTCCATTAAGATCCTGTTTTCATAACCCAGTTTGATTTTCTTCTACATCTTTTCTGTCATCTCAGCTTCAAAAGATCCACGTCTATATTCATGTCCAGTCTACAAGAAGGCTATTCGAACAGATGTGAATTACATTGCTGCTGTGGATCTGAGGACCCTTCAGCCTCCAGAGCACTGGGTACTGCGTGGGGTAGCACTTCTCTGTGATGTCAAATAGTGTTTAAAAAAGGTTTCTGAGTATTCTTTTTTTTTTTTTTCTGATTTTAAATGTTTGTATCAATTAGATATAGGATGGATCACTTTATTAAAATGTATTGACTAAATCATAGACTCCATTATGGTAATTTTAGTAAATGATTCTTAGTGAACTTGCACAACAGGCTAATACTTAGAGTAATAATAATTTGTTAAATTGATTCAAGCACCACTTTGATATCTATCTTTTAATGATAAGTATCTCATTATTGCGTGCTTTTTTTCACCTTGAATAAAGATTGACTAGAACATAGTTACCTTTTGGGGCTTAATCATGGCTGTATCAAGGCTTACCTTTAAGCAGCAAAATGCATTATTTATTGATTTATTCCACTATGGAAAACTAAGCTGAGTTGATCACTTGTATTACTTAATATTCTTCATTATGACATTCCATGATTGTCTTGTGGCTGATTGTTTATAGTTTGCTTGCTGTCTAAATACGAAAAGTAAGAATAGAATAATGTTGCATCTGTTCCACTACTGTTGGAGAATAAATCCGTGGTATAACATACAAAAAACAAGCATTTGATAGCTGCCGGAATTCCTCATTATCTGTTTCATGACTTATAAGTATGTGCTGGAGGGGGAAGAAGTTTTTTTGTCTGCTGCAAGCCTTTTGCATTTCAGCTAGATAAGTCCACATAGGAATCTATCATCAAAGAGAAACATTACCTCTACTTAGTTTCCAGGAAGTCCTTTGAACGCTCATCAGTGATCTAACTTACCATAAACTCATGTATTTCACCAAGACTTCCTCTCCTTCAAAGATTCACAGTGTTCTTGTGCAGATCATTCACATTAAGAATATTGAAGTCATTTCTATTTCAAACGGCACTTCTCAGATCGTGATTTTTTGGTACCACTTAATACTGTAAAGAAGATAAGAAATACTGTGTGAAGATGTGAAAACACAAGGTAATTGTCAGTGAATGAACTTTATGTGCATTTTTACTGGTGGTATTTTCTATGAAGCTTACATAGGGAATAGGGAAGTTCCCCAAATGAATATGTGTTGGTGATACTAGTTATGCTGAAGGCTGATAGACGAGTGAAGCAGTCACTGTTATTTCTGTTCTCCTACCTCCATTTCTTATACGGTTTGGCATCAACTTTTTAGGTGCCTGCAAACAAACAGAAAAAAAAAAGATGGAAAGGTTTTAAGAGAAGCTTTTTTGAAATGCAGGATCACGTCTGCCTTCTGGGTGCATACTCCTGCTCTCTGAGGGGCTTTGTGGCCTGGGCTTGTGTACAGTTTGGTACAACTGCAGATTTGGTAAGAAATCTCACTGAAGGCTGCCTCTTCTTGCACTGGAAGGTGTTAAAAGTGTTGTAAAATTCTTGCCCTTGGTCTATACCAAGGACTTAGTCTGTGCACTTGGTCCACACCAAGGAGCTAAATTGCAGCTACCCTGCAGCTGTGCCCGTGCCCATGTCTGTGGTCCAGACCTTGCCCCTCACCTACTCTTTTGGCTTTCTGACTTGACCTTGGATCTGCCTCATTACAATGGGCTTGCTTGGCAGTCACTGACCTGTGTGTATATTGGTTGCCTTCAACAGATTACTCTGCCTTGTAAACCCATCTTTTTGGCATGTGACATTAGATCTACTTTATTTTTATAGACTCGTCTATTAGATTGGTTTGGGAAAGATGCTGTAAGAAATCATAGAATCACCAAGGTTGGAAAAAGATCTCCAAGATCATCCAGACCAGCTATCCACCCACCACCAATATTTCCAAATCAAATCTGTCAGTTTCCTTGCTAATCTGATCAGCATTTACTAGAAAAGTAAATAATGAGAAATGGTGAAACCTGTCAGCTCTTGTATAAGATTGTGAAAAGAGTGTGTGCAAAACATATCTAAGTAGTGCTTTGTGAAATAAAATGTGTTCAACAATTATCTTATCCCCTTCCTAAGTCATCATACATGAAAATCAATTTCTTCTGTAGATAAATCAATATTGTTTCAATTGAGATGTTTTGCAGAAAACATGCAGACAATAAAAAATTACTGCAGTCAAAATTGAAATGACTTTGTGCCTTCAAAGAAAAATATTTACTTCATTTCACACAAAATATAATTTAGTTCACATTTCTTCTTGACACTGTTGAGGAATATTCAAGCTCAAAAATATGTATCAGAGTAGGCAGAAACATGTTGAGTTTTACTTTTAAATACGTTTAACTTATTCTATGATTCTGGATAAAAGTGACCCAACAATGAAACAATTTTTGCAAAGAATAAGACATCACTTCACGCTTAAAGTATTTTTTCCCATTTCGGTCTCCAAATTCTGTTTTGTAATCCTTACTTAGAAAAGACCAATATTCCTTGGATAAAATTAAAAGATAGATAAGAGTTTCATTATACATGCATAATAGGAGAAATTTTAGAAGAGAAGGATCTATGACAAAATGTAATAGAAAAGAAATCCTTACAGGAGGAAAAAAAAAAAAAAAGTAGTGCTTTGTGAGCTAGTTGTTTGCTCTGGATATGCAATTGTTTCTTTTCTCTATAACACACAAATGACCAGATGGAAAATCAGGCCATGGAAATATCATCCAACCCTTATGTTTGGTGTTTGCAATCCAGTACAGCCAGAGGCTGTCTCAAGATAGTACTTTATGAGCAGGGCAGCACATTTCTATGGGACTGAATGAATTCTTGCTATGAGGAAGGAAAAAAAAATGTCCGAGGAGAAGTAGAGGGGATCACAATCACCACAATATTTTATTGCACCTTCTATTTACTGAATTAGTTTTATTTTGGGGAATATTTTCTCTAGTTCTATTACTTCTAACCATGGTTGGTAGCTGTGAGTATAGCAAATATGCAGATCTGGATATCAGACATGTAAAGAGTACTTCTGTTTTTCTCAAAAAATTTATCGGAAACTTTAAGACACACATTGTTTCCAGTAATTGTACCAAACCTTCGAGAACTCTATTACCATTCTAAATTGTCTTGATGACCTGATTGGATAGTAGAGTCACAGTGGCAATGGCTATACAGAAAGTGGCAGGATTTCACAGTGTATGACCTACAGTGAGGGCATCTGGATTTTGGATGCAGCTCTCACTCTACTAAATCACACTGATTTTGTTTCTCTTTTCTAGCACCTGTCCATTGGGAATATAGAAATCAGATATGTTCCATGTATTTTTGGTATTGGTATTATTAGCAAAAGGCTCTGACAGTGAGAAGCATAGGAACAGCACTAATATCTTTATAATTAGTTCTGGGATATGGTCCGCGTTATCATATCTTGTGGGTTTTACAATATAAGCTGTGGCACAGGGGCAGTCAATAGAAACCACCTCTGTACTTTTCCTCAAAAAGTGCGAAGGGGAGATAGGGACTGAGGAGGGATCAAGACAATCAAAGTAAATACTGAGTAGAGAGAATTTTCCGCCATTCAGCTAAATAAGGTTAATGCTCAGAGGTGGAAGCTTTTGGGGGAAAAAAAAAAAAAAAAAAAAGAAAAAGCAGCCCTATTCCTGAACTTATCTGATAAAATAATCGTCTGCCCTCTTCTCACTTGCTTTATCTGTTTTTTCTTTTATTCTTTTTTTTCAGTGGGAATATTTTATTTCCTTGATTATAGTATTTAAACTGTAATTATTGTGGTGAAGGGTGCAAGCAGAAGTGACTAATAATTGATTGATGGATGGATTGATTACTGTTAGTTGAAAGTTCAGTGAATGACGTATTAAATGGCCCTTTTTTTCAATAACCTTTTGTGGCTCAGGCTGTGAAAGTGATGTATGAAAAATAATAAGGTATGAAAGAAAAATTCTGAATATGATTCAGTTTGTCTAATGAAGGTGTTCATCTGATTTGATACTTGTCTGTGTTCAATCTCAGGATTAACCAATACTACTGAATATATGTGGTTATAAGATGGTATTTAAGGTATTCACATTTTAAAATTTGTATTACATTCGTACAAATCTGAATGAGTATCCTTTAATAGCAATTAAAAGTTTTTTGTCTTTGTAATCATCTACAGGCACTGTTTTCATGTTTATTGTTGGAAGGAAAGAACTATTAAAGAAGAGTGTGATTACTACGGGAAAAGTGTTGAGAATTAATTTATCCAGAGCTGTGTCTTATGCATGATAAAAACCAGCCAAAGATATTCTCTGCAGGTTTCTTTAATTACAAAAAGTCATGTGTGACTGCCCCAAGTAGAAAATATTTTATTGAATTTAAACCATTCAAATATGAAATAAGTAGAGGAAAATTTGTTTTCCATAACATATTTCTAAATATAGGAATATTTTTAATTAAAAGAAAAATATATACCCATGTAAAAATTGAGTTTTTTTATATTGGCTTTTGATGATAGTGATTTTGTTGAGTTGTGCAGTGGATTATGAGCCTGAACGTTATATTTCACCTTTATTTGTGATATCATCGTGCCTTGGAGATAGAAGCGAAATGTCTGTGCTTCCCATTTAAATGCAGGATCCATTCTGACTGGCTAAAGCACTGTGGCCAATACCAGGCTGTTGAGGAAGGACTTCAGCAGTGAGCATCTCGGTGCTGATGCAGGTAGCTTCAGCTATGCCATCCACTCCCTCCATGGGCACCTTCTCATGTGTGTTCTCTGTTGTGTTGTGCTCATATTTGGCCTACACAGTCCTTAGGATACTCGCTGTTTATGAAACTGTGAAAGATGTGATGCTGTTTTGGAGATGTGTTTTACTTGTCTATCTATCTGAGAGTTCAGGCTCAATTACCCTGAGTTGTTATCCTTGAAAGTTTAGAGCAGGTGTTTCTAAGCACCCAGAAAAATGTGCATATTGTAGTATGGTCGTCACTCACTTAGGCCATTTTCTGAAAAGAGAAACGCCCTCTTCATGAGGGTCATCACTGCTATCCCAGATCGTTAGCGCTTTGATTCAGTTCATCAATTTCTACTTAAAACAGGAGCACTGTATTTAAAAATGTTAGTTTGTGTGTTTGTAGTGAGTTGCAGGATTCCTCAGCCCTGGGAAATACTGTGACATCCAACTCATGCCATCCCCCAGGCAATATTAAGCGGCTTCAATGAAGCAGAGGATCTCATGCAAAGTTGCTTTTCTGCCAAGCTAAGCCAAGGATCAAATGTCATGCTTATACTATTATAATGATAGGATTAGACTGGAATTAGTTTGAAACATTAATAAGCAGTTGCTTATAGTTCATATTTTACATACACAAAAACATACAACCAAGGAGCTAATAACCAGAAATTATGGGCAATGAAATATCCCAATTAAATATGTGAGGCAGTAGAAGACCCAAGTCCCAACCAGTGGCAGGTTTCCTTGAGTCAGTCATGCTTGTAAAAGGCATTAAGGCTACAAGGAGAAAATTTTTATTGTTACTTATTTTCAGCATGCTTCTTTTCTCTTTCTCCTCTTTAACATGCTTCCATATTTTTCATCTCTTATCAACGTCACCAGCATTGCGGTCTTCTGCAATGAGTTGATGTGTGACTTGATGCGTTGCTGAATCTCAGTTGGGGCCATTTAAATACATTTCACTGCAAGGGGAATGCAAAGAGTGGTGTTCTGTCACCACCTCTTTTTGGGGGCTCAAGTGCCCAGAACAGCTGGAGCAGAAGCTCACTCACTAGGTGTCAGCAAAGCAGTGCAGAAAAAAAGCTTTTTTTCCTGAGAAATAAAAAAGGTCATGGTACTTACAGCTTCATGCAGGTAGCTGGAAATTTAAAGCCTATTAAGTTGTTGGGTTAAGATCAGAGTAGCCTAACCTAGAAAACTGATGTTATGGTGCTTTCCATGCCATTAACTTGGTTTTATTTCATAGACAAACGGCTTTCTGTATTTGTCAATGATGCCTAGGGTAGAGTGTCAAAGTGCCGCATTTAAAGCAGCAAATGTGAAAGACTACTGTTAGAAAAATGATCACTTTCTAAAACATGCTATCTTCTGAGTTCAGAGGTTTGTAGTCCATCCTGAATAACTTTCTCTTCCATTTCTCTCTGCTATCAAGTTCTGCTGTTTCTTCTACTGCTCGGATTTGGGTTCCAGTGATTGATAAATGCTTTTTGTTTTCTCTGGCTTTCAGCAAGCTTCTGCCACAGATGATAGCATCTGCCCCTATGCTTGAGGCAACTGTGCTTACCAGTCATACAGATGTCATCTTCCATGAGTACTCTCAATTCTGGGCTCAACAGTCAGTTTTTCTTTTATTCCATGATGAATATCATCTGAAAGATCTGTCCCCCTCAGAACCTTTCCTTTCTTTCCCGACCCCTTTTTATCATTTTTGTTTGTGCTTAGGGATGCTTGTGAATGTTTGCCTTGCCATTCAGTAGAACCAGACAGTTCAGAAAAGCCTGTCTATATTCAACACAAAGTCAGCTTTACCTGGAATTACCATAGCACCAGCAACAGCTTGCACCCGGAGAACAAGATGCTTGTACTTCATGATACGCAATAATATGGAACTGATACTATCTATGTGTAGGGTGCATAGCTGCATAAATATAAGAAAATATGTATACAAATTGTATGTTTTAAAAAGATTTAAATGCTGGATAGATGACCTTCTGTCAAATAGCTTTTTCTCTTTACTTATTTTTTAAACTGAACTCTTGGTATTCATGTAGAAGCAATTGCTGAGTAGCTTAGGGAATTGCCTGTGGAAAGTGGAGCTTATGGCTGTATTTATTTATGGAACAGATTCAACCTTCGTCTGAGCAGGAAAACATATATATTGGCTTATTGAAGAGGCTGAAAAGTTCATCCTCTGTGTCTGATGAAATTTGTTGAGGTAGAGATGTGTGATGCTATAAGGCAAGAAGTAATGACCTCTGAGGCTTAAGATAGAGTCCCGATAAAAATTAGTTGGCCAAATCTAAGGTGATGCAATATTAAATATGGTCTGTGAGACTGCTGTTTAATGTTAGGTTATTGCAAATATTTGTGAGGATGCATTCTCTAAAGAAGTAAAACACCAAGTTTAATTACTAATATGTGGTATATAAGGCTTCAAATTTACATTTGAAGATACAGCTTTGAAGACCGTGCTTCACAAGACTAGTGCAGTGTTTAATTTCTCCTGCGTTAGAGGGAATAGCCTTACTTTAAGATACCAGTAATGTAAGCACTGCTGTTATTACTGAATTACTGCACACAGAACAGAGGGTAAATGTTGTCTTTTGCTTTTCTCCTGCCTGGAACATTTTTTTCTGAAGACTGAGGAAGCCCACGATGCTATAATTCCTTTGGTGGTGATTCAGAAAAGAAACATGGAATTTCTGTGTTCATAAGATTATGATGTTTAATTTATTTATTTATTTATTTATTTATTAATGTGAGAAAAGGTGTATATTATTTATTTTTGACAAAATAATGTCTGTGCTTAAAAATAAGCAACTATGTACTAAAGATCTGGCAATGTAAGATTTGAGAATGTGGAAGTGATGTGAGAGTCAGTGTCAATAACACAAAAGAAGAATCATGTAAGTCTCAAACTGTGACCAAATATGTAGGTAAGTGTAGCTGACAAGAAAGAATTCCTCAAAACTGTGGTTTTAAGTATGCACAGAAATACAGGAATCAAATAAAAGATCTGTATTATTTTCCAAAAATCACTTTAAATACCCTGAACACCACCACAACTGACTGCATGCTTGCTTCTTTAGAAACGTAATGTCAAGAGGCGAATTTCAATTTATGCTATCTTTTGATTAAAATTAATTCCCAGGCTTGATGTTTCTGTATGGGCACTTTATGCTTAAAACATAACAAATAAGATTGAATAGTTTTGTGTGAGAGGACTGGCTCCTTCACTCTGTAGAAGTCATGTGCACCCATTTTCAAATCCCTTCAAGTTAATCTTGACCAAGTTTAAGGGAGCTGTATTAGTGATAAAAATCATTAACTATTGTGTTTGTGTATCTCTCAAATGCTGTGCAGAAAATCATTTCTTGTGGCCCAAGTTGGGGTTTTATTACACGAGGCTGATTTCAAATCACGTTGGCATTGTTCAAAATACAGCAAGAAATTTTTTTTTACTCTAACATTGATGAAAATGCGCTGAATAATATCAGTGACAATGTAGTTGCTTTATGTTTCCATAGTTAAGCTTGGAACACCACATACAAAAATTTTTAATATTGTAAGAAATATTGTAGGGATTATTGTAGAAGTCTGAAATCAATTTTGCTGGCAAATGGAAAATAGGAACAACAGACGACAAGCGTAGTGTGATTGCAACATGATGTCTTCAGCTTTTGATGCATATAAACACACTGCTGTCAGAGGTAATGTCATTAATTACAGAGTAAGTGCCAAAGTATTCAAGCAAGAGAATAGCTCTCATTTAGAGCAGGCATATCTAGCTGGTGATGTTTCTCAGGGCTGAGTCAATAAGGGGCTCAAGTGTTCAGTTTGCTGCAGTGCATAATCTATGAAACAGTCTTTAGTTTCAAGAATATGATGAAGAGGGATATTCCGTATAAAATGTGTTTTATTCTTGGAAGTGAGCAGCTTTCCATCATCTCAGGAATTTTATGCTGTCAGAGCACTTCGGCTTGGTCTCTGGTGTGTAATTTTATAGAAGGAAGGCTTTGGCGAGAAGGTAAAAACAAAAAAAAATCTCACTTGCAGACCAATAGGTGGCAATCCTAAGCTGTAAGGCATAGATGTCCAACATTTTGGCTTGCTTAGGTTGCATTGAGTAAAGAGGAATTGTCTTGGGCTGCATTTAAAATATATACTATAGTTAATGTATACAAATAACAAAACGTATTTTTTTATATATTTTTTTAATTAAAACATAAAAAGAGAGCAACAAAAACATAAAACTAGTGGAATATTTGACCTTGTTTTTTGAAACTAATGCATCATTGTCTGGTTTGATGGAAGTGGTTACAATTTTTACTGAGCTCTCAAGGTATTCATCAGAGATGTTTGATGAAATTTTACTCTTCCTGTGCTTCATCCTTGAAAATAGTTATTCACAAATGTATGTACTGCCAAAAGCAATGACATGAGTAAGGAGTGACTGTGAAGAGAGAGAGATATCTTTCTCTGGTAAGAGAGGTCTTATTAAAATCTGGTAAAGTGACATGATAAATTTTTTTCTTTGAGTTCAATGTCTGATTGCAGCTCTGTATATTCCATTTGAAAATTTACAGGTAATTTATTTATGTTGAATAAAAATGGAGTTGCAAATATACAAAGAAGTGATGATTTTTTTTTTTTTTTTTTTTAAATCTTAAAACTTATTTTCCAATTCATTTATCAAAATAGAAAGCACGGCTGCATATTTTCTGTTGTTCACAGGACTGTGTTTAGCTAAATGGGTTGGATAAGTCTGATATAATGGTAGACTTAGCAGTTCTAGGTTTTTGACTGGGCTTGATGACCTCAGTACCAACCCAAATTATGTCACTGAGAAAGAGGCTATGACATCGTCAGGAGATGGATTGTGATTGCATGGCCCTCACTGCTTTTATTGGGTTACTGACAGAGCCTAGATCACTCTGACTTATTTCTGCATCCTGCTGAGTGACTCTGTGAGGCTTGGAGGTCCATAGACAATGTCTTACCCAAAAAAGGTGCTGGTGCTGCCATGTGCACACTGCTGCTCCCTGGAGGTATTTAAAAGTCACATACGTGGGTTGCTTCGAGGCATGAGTTATTAGTAGACCTGGCAGTGCTTGGTTAGTGGTTGGACTTGATAAACTTAGAGGTGTTTTTCAAAGGATATGATTCTGTATAGCAATGTAGCACACAGATCTATCTTTTTACGTAATGCCTCCTATTTATTTCCATGGAACTACAACATATACAAAGAGAATAACAAAACTATTTGATAGAGCAAATTCTCAGGTACAAAGCACTAGTCTTCAACATAGTCAGCACCGTGAGATGTCCATTTTTGTCAGCAATGAACGAACTTGCATATGTGCTCTTAAAAATCTGTACCAACTGAGGTGACTTGCTGTCACTGTTCCCACTGCTGAAATGCACACCCCCACTGCCTCACTGTGCTCACCTCCACTGTTTGGTTGCCATAAACATTCAACAAGTGTTAATGAATTAATGAATATAGTGGGTACCATTATTTTATCATAGAGGAATTCAGTGACATTTGCTTCATAAGCACTATCTTAGATGCCATTCTATCAGACTGCTCCTCTGCTGCCATCCATCACATGGCAACAAAATGGAATGGAATATTGGTGGGAAGGTTCAGCCCCTACTGCCATACCACCAACATCCAGCTCTGATGTTGTGGATAAATATTGTAAAAATGGGGGCATTACTTTTGGAGCAACCCTCTGAAAGGCCACAGGATGTGGCCACAGGTTGGGCCAGGCCAGGCTGTAGATTGGACATGGCTTCTGTAACATCGTCTCTGGCTATAAATGACCCTAATAACTTTAATTATTAATTAGTTCAGGAGCACTTGTCTGCACAAAGATTTGTCCATAATGCTACACTTTTTGACTTCTGGGACTTGCTGTTTTAGCTGAACAATAACAATGGAAAATGTGAAAGAAAGAATAAAGTCTTGGAGTTTGTATTCCATGTGAACCTCTGCTCATAGGACTTTTACTGATGTGAGTTAAACACATGGTTCAGGCCTCTGCTGTTGTTTCTTTGAATTATGTGTAAATTTTTGTGGAGCTAATTAGGGCAGAACTGTTATAAACACAGATTTATTTCTTAGTGTAACATAATTCATTAACTTAGTTTTTATAAAACCACCACCCTCCAAAATCAAAAAGAACTTGTAAATATCATGCATTCCTTCAAATACTAGAACAAAACATTCTGGAGAAAAATATTGAAGCAGAAATAACCCCTCTGTTTTTGTAGATAGTAGCCTGAGAGGATTCCTTGAATTATTGTTTTTTTAAACCTCTAGGTAACGTCGTTTTCCGTACGGCGTGGTTAGTATTAAATCTCATTTTTAAAGCAAAATGTCAGAATTACACATTTCTGCCATTCCCCTTTCTTTACTGACATGATTTGGCAGCATGAAAGGAAATGAAGTAACACTTTAAATGAAGAGAAGTAGAGGTTTCTTAATGACTTTATGCCCTCACGCTACTATTTAAAAAAGAAAAACAGGTGGCAAAACCCTTGATGTAACCATCTCCTGAATGAGTGCTTGAAAAGGCATATGGTAGTGTTTTTTAAAAAGGAATTTTCCTGATCATAACATGCATGAAAACAAGTAATACGTACAGTAAGGCCATACACAAACATGCATCTTGTGTTTTCTGGGAATATATAAACAGAAACGCAGCCAAGGGATATACGTTTGCATCAGTAAAAAAATATACCATATGATTTTCAAATCAGCATAGTATGGCTGAGTTTTAGCTTATCTTTGAAGGGGCATAACAAATGAGTAATTTGACTACAAGAAATCCTGCAAGACAAATTTACTCTTTATCTGTATGGGAACTGTTGAGTCACAACCTGAACCACTGATTGATCACCTGAGGCAAGGACTGAAGCAGCCATGGGAGCACAACTGAAGGCAGTTCAGCTTTGTGATCAGAAGTGGTGGAGCCTGGCTGCACCTCTCTTAGACCCCATTAAAGGTCTGCCACTGGGGAAGGGTCTCTTTCTGGAGATCTCTGTAGAGTCTTTCCTGCGGATCTTTGAGCACAGGTGAGCATTCCTTCCGTTTGTTTCTTTTCCCATTTTAGCTGTGATAATCTCTCCAGCTGTAACACTATCTCTAACGAAAACTAAAAGCAGCAATAAAACATGGAAAGCCCAGATTAGTGCAATGTTCCTGCAGATGGTTCCATCTGGAATGGACAGTAAGTAGAAGTAAAGAAATGCTGGTTTAAGCTGTACAGACTCTTGAGTGCTATGCACTGAAACCCGCTACTAACATCAGAAAAGTTGTATTTTCTTAAAAGAAGACAGAAATTCCTAAATAAGCACCAGATCATAAGGAAATACACATATTGGGTGCTGTTGATCACAGAAGACAGGGAATGCCTGAGTGGGAATTGTATATTTGCTGAAATGCTGGAGACACTGTCAGTCTTACGCTTCACAGAAAATCTCTGAGCTGTTTTGCTTGAGAATGCAATATAGCAATTAGCTACATTTCTTTCCAGTTGAAGCCACTTCATCCATAATGATTTCTTCTCACTCCTTGAGGACTCTGTGGCAACAGACTTCAGGACAGATGGTGACAATAATCTGTAGGGACCTGCACTCTTACAGTTTGCCTTGGCTATGTGCAGGAGGACAAAGGTATCAGCTGAGGGGAGGGCAGCTGAGAATATTAAGAAATAGAAAAATAAAGGACTAGGGAGTAAAGCCATTAAAGGCATATGGAGGAGGCAGAGGGCAACCTTAGGAAGATTCAGAGTACAGTTATAGGCAAGTGGGAGGAGGGGAAGAAGGGAAGGGATTGGAAACTTAGTGGTGTAGGATATGGGAACAGGGAATAAGATATCTAACAGATACAAAAACAGATATAGAAAGGAGGAAAATAAAAGCAGCATAGGAGACTAGAAGCAAGAAGAGTCTTTTGCAACTACTGTAGGGTTCTATTGCAAAGCCATGACTTAACAGTATATAAATGTACTTTCTCATATACTGGCATTAATAAAAAAAAAATCATTAAAGTTCATTTCTGGCTTATGAGCCACCCTGAAGGGTTGGCTGCTATTTTGCAGTCTCAATTCAGAGCTAGTGATAAGCACTGCACCCCTTTGTTTCTTTTAGGCAACCTGTCCTTGGCTGGTTTCCCAATTGACTATCATCTGGCTTTACAATTTTAATCCTTTCTTTTAAATACTTTTAATACAGTTAATGTGGTTATTGTTTCAGTCAAAACCTTTTTTTCCCCATATAATCTTTTTTTTTTTTTTTTTTTTGCTGAAATGATAGAAGACAAAGCAGTGAAATGGCCGAGTATAAGCATTCAAAATTTTTCTGTGAATTTTCCTTTTGTTCTACAGCTGTTGTTTCCGTGGGGTAGTTACTGTTGCTATGTATTTTCTTTCTGTTTCTGCCAGAAGATGACTGTCTGGGTCATTGTGCTCATAGTGGTAATAGGGAATAACATAATTGCTGCTTGATTAGAAGAGGTATTTTAAAAACAGTTTTCAGTGTTGGAGAAATCCCCATCCCTCTAACATTTCAATTTCTCTAGCAATGGCAAAATCATGTAACAAGTAATTAACCAAACAAGGCACAGTCAGTTGTGATTAGGTTTATTGGGAAGTAAGCAGGGGGAAGGGGTAAATCTGGGCAATATTCAATATTGCAGTGTCCTCAGCTTTGTTACTACACGGTGTGAGCTCATGTATGTCAATCTAAAATGTCTAGAGCAATGAAGCAGTAATCCTTTAACCATTTTAATCAATACTGTGCAGTCAGGCAGGCTAAATAGTAACCTGCCATAGCTGACTAGCCTAAACTTAAAAGAATCTCTATCAGGCTATATTCTCACAGGTGCACTCAAATGGATGCTTTCACCTAAAGGACATGCTGGTGCCCAACAGCAAGCTTCTGGGAAATGTTTTGAGCCAAGCAAGTTTTAAGAGCTAATGAGTTGTTTCTCACAGAACTGAGATGAAAAGAAATGAAAAACATATAATTGGTAGATGTTAGCGTGTTGCATCCTCTTCCACTTCTTGTGTTGTATTACTTCTTGTGTTGTATACGACAGATGTTTGATCAAGTGGTCTTTTATTATGAGAAATAGCTAACATAACCTACAAATAAGAAAAAAAGAAATATTGTGCTGCTTGTTTTCTCACAAGTTCTCCTCAAGAGTGCTGAATTTCTGAGTCAGTCAGATCCCACAGCCTTTGCAGCTCAGAGCATGCTTGAGCACAAAACTGAGTTTTGTCATCTTGAATATCTTGCTGACAGAGAAAGTGCCTTAAGAAATTCCAGATGGAGCCAAAACAGAATGTGGTATAGAGATGAAGCAGCTCGGAGATGAGAGATGCTGATCTGCACTGTCAAGTGCTGATGTGGATGAGTTCTGACTACTGTACAGAGACAGGCTCAGCAGAGATGAATTCAGCGCACAGAAAGTTTAAGGATTCCAAGAACTTCCTATCAGCAGAAAAGATTCATGCTTGCAACATTCATTTTAGTTAAGGCTTCTGCAAATACAGAATTACTAGAGACCTCTGTTTATAAAGAGAGGATGTAAAATGAAAGAGTAGCAGCTTAGAACAGGAAGTGGAGTCAGAATGCATAAGCGTGTCAGGGAGGACAGTGTTCTTAGCCCAGAACATTTTAATTATACAACAGGGCAAAGACTCATCTGTTTGCACTATCTCAAAATTTTACAATAGAAATGCCAGTGTAAAATTAACTAGAAATAAGAGGGTATCAGCAAAGGAATTGAAACAAATGCAGTGTCAGCTGTGCCAGTGTGCTGTCCTGTGCCAAATGTATAATGAACTCATGGTGGTACAGTGATCACATTGGAAGGAGACCATGGTCATCTGAGAATAGTTATTAAACAGTGAATATTTGATATCCACTGTTTATTGTTTCCTGTTTGCTTTAGGCTTAGGAGTTCATTAAAATGGTACAGTGTGACCTTTAGATTTTTGAGAGGTATAATTTGATATATAACATCTACGTTATAACAGTTTTTCTCAAATTAGGTCTAAGCTTAGAAGGAACCATAACAAGTGTGAGTCTGTTATCATGGTGCATGGGGGAAAAAAAAAAAAGGATTTCTAAAGGCAGGTTTAAAAATGTGCTCTTTTACGCACTTTGTAAATGCAAATAGGTGCCGTAAATTAAGATGTGACATTTCTTAGAAAGTTGGAAAATGTGAAGATGGCAACTTAACTTACATAACTTACTTAGAATTCCAGTTCGAAAAGAAATAATGATGGTATAGTCAATGCTTGATAGGAAATGCTTACCAAAATTAACATCACTTGAGGCTCCCAGTACCTGGCTTTTATGGAGCTCATATTAGGACAGTTGAAAGCAAAGACTGTAAAATGTTTTAGCCACTCCCTCCCCTCAGAGAAAAAAAAACAAAATATATTTTTCTCTATTCAGGATCAGACTAAGCCAAATAAATTCACAGGCTGTAAGAGCTGGGGCTATTCAGCCTGGAGAAGAGAAGGCTCTGGGAAGACCTTATAGTGGTCTTTCATTATCTAAAGGGGGGCTGTAATAAAGAAGAGGACAGATTCTATAGCAGGGTCCCTTGTGGTAGGGCAAGGGGAGATGGTTTCAAACGGAAAGAGAGGAGATTTAGGCTGGATATAAGGAAGAAGTTTTTTACAATAAGGGTGGTGAGGCACTGGAACAGGCTGTCCAGAGAGGTGGTAGAAACCCCATCCTTGAAGACATTAAATGTCAGGCTGGATGGGGTTCTGGGAAACTTGATCTAGCTGTAGGTGTCCTTGTTCACCAAAGCGGAGTTTGACTAGATGATTTTTAAATGTCTTTTCCAGTTCAAATGATTCTATGCAATTCTTTTGCAATGTCATTAGCAACTAAGGCAAGGTGAAGGTTTATTTGGACAAGTTCTGCTACAAAGGTAGTGCTATTACTAAGTATAACAGCATGATGGGAAGTAATACAATGAAGTCAGCTATTGAGTGGATTTAAGACCACGTCCTATAATTTGAGCTGAGCTGCATTTATTCCTAACAGCTAGAAACAAAATAAACAGAAAATTAGGATTTCTGTTCAAGTGATTCTGTAATTTTATAGATGTTTCCTTTATTATAACTTATCTCATTACAATATCAGATATTGCAAATAAATATTTGATGTTGCAAAGAGATATGTATACAGTAAATCTGCTACCAAAACTATATAGCCTGTGTAGCATAATTTTTTCCTTCATTTATATTTTAAAGACATTAGAAGGGTTCTGTGCCTGAAGAACGAGAAACACAGTGCAAATCACCTGACGTACCTTTCACTTTCCCTGTGAAGAGGAATACGGTTAGTAGTTTTGAGAAGTACGTTGCATATACAACACACTTCACTCCCTTTATACTAGGAAGTGAAATGTACGGGAAAAGATTACATGCTGAAGTAGAGTGTTACAATTATGCACTTTATTAGATTAAACTATTAATTAATAGTATTCTCTCCAAACCATCTTCAATTCTTTTGTAGTGTTTGAGAAATACAGCAGGTGATTCCCTGGACATGTCTATTTCTTGGGAAGCTGTTTTGTGAGAAAGTCTTTTGCAAAGAGATATAAATGCTTTCTCACAATGTATATAAGTTTATGACAGCTTTTTTTACATTTGGCATTTTTCAGGACAGTTAACATTTTCTTTCTGTAAGATGTGATATAGTATTGTATAACAAGCACTAGAGATAACATTCTAAAACTTCAACTTAGAATATGAATGAAAAACATCAGTTTCCCAAATATCCTTCCCATAGCACTGCTTTGCAGCTAAGGGAGATCTCCTCTCCTGGCACTGCTTCCCTTCACTATCCATCTGGAAGACAGATAAAAATATTTGGCTGTCAAGCTGTGTCATGATAGTTGCACTGCTATCCAGAGGGGTTGCAGTTTTATAGGATTAATATTCCATCCAGAGGCCTTCAGAATTCTACCACACAGTATTTCCTTACAGAGTTAGGTTAAGACTTTTTGTATTTTATTTCACTAGTGATTGTAGAGCCATTTGAAGTCCCCTGGTAACAAATTTGATCTGCTCTTGTATAGTGTCCCATTGTCCTGCAGTGTGGTAGTGGAAACCGAAATATTAGAAAGCTTCCTTTTGCAACAATGGAGAACAAGAATTTTTTTACAGTTGACTTTTCTTGGGACTTTACCCAGTTTTTATATCATGAAAAAGGAATTTTCTCTAGTTACCCTTGTACATTAGTGGTAGACAGAAAAACTAATTACATTACCATGATATGTAATAACAACACCAGCAGGTACTAGTTTCCCTTCTTTGGAGGAACAGGTGAAATTGTTATAGGATTGTCCTGAACTGTGCTTTACTTCTGGTACAATCATAACAATCATACTATATGTTGCTCCAGGGATTTTATTTCCCCATTCAGGTAAGAAACTTATTAGTCAGATATTCCTCTGTTGACTGTGTGTCATGGTTTTATGATTTTTGGTCGTCAGTATTCCACACCATAACATCATGTGATGCATTGGGGGTGGGGTTTGGTGTCTGCCGGGTGTTCGTCCGTCGGAGAGGAGCTACGTTTCCCCAGGAGACTTTGCGGTCAGCAAGGGGATATAACTCCAAGCAAGGTCGCCTGCTCTTCGCTGTCTGCTCTTCGCTGTCTGCGCTTCGCTGCTATCTGCGCTTCGCTGCCTGCGCTTCGCCATCTGCACTTCGCTGTCTGTACTTCAGTCACTCAACTGGACTGCACTTCTCACCCCAGCATTGTGGTGAGGCCTATACAATTCAAACAGACTCTCTCTCTCTCTCTACTATATTTAGTAAAAATCATTTGTTCCACCTCAGATCAGTGCTGTTGTTTTCAAGTATTTTGGGGTCCCCTGCTTCCCCTTTCCCAGAGGCGTGGATCCGCAGATCCCTCTGCCCTGCTGGTCACGGAACTGGGCCGGACCAGCCCATAAACCGTTGACACTGTGAAACTAGGTTTTAAGGACAACATGCAGAATGAAATAGGGAGATGAAGGAAGAAAGATGAGGTCAACTCCTATTCCACTTGAATACATTTCATTCAACAAAAAAAAGAGAACCAGTGCTTTTTACTTAAGAAGCAGAGTTTAAATGTATGTGAACTTACTAACCAGTTTAAAAGTAAAAGACTTTTTGCTTTTATTTTTATGGTTAATATAGTCTAAGTATTGTTGATTAGGGTTTTCATAAATACCTTGAAATATGAGTTACAGGATTGTTTTCTACCAGGCTTTGTTTTGTTTTGCTTCGCTCTAAGAAAAAACAGAATCTGGCCAAGAGCATTCATGCAGAGCAATTCATATATCTCTGAGGTAATTTTTTTGTTGTTTTTCAGATATATTTTGCTGTACACTTTACTTTATGCATTCAGAAGCGATGTCTGTAAGCTTGAACTCCAGATCTTTATGAGAAAATCAGTGCATTGGGATTTACTTCTTAGTGAACTGTAATATTACATTTCTGTTAATACTGAACTGTTTTAGAAGATATGCTTAGCAATTTGTTTATTTTATGACTAATGTAGTCTCTGTTTGCTTGATATGAAATGGTGCAGTTGAAAGACAATCAGTACCATTTTTGTCTTTGTGTTAATTAGTGTCTATCAGAGTTACATTGCTAGACAAATCATCTGTATAAATTAATTGTGATTTGTTATTCTAAATCTGTGCAGATTTTCTATTAAATTTCCCACAGCAGAAGCTCTGTAAAAATTAAAATTTGGAATTTATATAGTAGGTGCTATCTACAGAAATCACTGCCTGAAGAATACCAATTATGTTGCTTAATGGTTGGACTATTATTATGTCCGACTAGTACTTCTTGCTGAATGATATATTTATCAGACTGTTATATTTGATGTTAGCTGGTGAATGGAAAGAACGCTGATAAATGTATGTTTAATGTGGAGTGCATTCACTTTCTAGGTGCCAGACTGGCAGAAGCTTGTATGTGAATGTTGAGTAATCAGGGAAGAGGTGCAGTGCTCAAAACAGCACTGCCCAGGCTGATGTGATCTGCCAACTTGACTCGATGCTGAGCCAGAATTGTTATGGAGAGGAAAGGGGGTGTGAGTAAAGTCCCACTCTCTGACAAATTTCTGTTCCTCTGAGTCCTGCTGGTGATGATATCTCATAGTACTGAAAATTGTTATAAAGTGAACAGGTGTTATAAATTCAGATCAATTTGGGATGTGCTAGTTTTTCATCAGACCAAAAACCTTTGTTTATGACCTGTAGCCTAGACTTACAGTAGTAAGCACTTTTTCTAGTAGAGTGAAGATGAAAATCTGTTGCCAAATCACTACATACTTGATATATTTAAATGTCTACAACATCTTTATTTGCAGTTGTTTAATATGTGCAAAAAAGATTAATAACTGAGAAACCAAACCCAATGTGATTTTTAAAACGTTTCAGTGTACTGCCTCAAGAAGCTCCACATGTTATAATGTTGAAACGATGTCTAAAGAGCTTACTGGGAGAAGTGTGCTGTGTGGATAAAGAGGAATAATTTTAGGCAGCATATATGTAGGCTGCCGTGAAAGTAATGCCTCCTCTTTATTTCCATGGAAACTGCAGCAAATATAATGAATACAATAACACTATTTGATAGAGCAATTTCTCAGCTACAAAACAGTATTTTTCAACAGAGTCACCACCATTAGCTATGCATTTTTTGTCAGCCACAAACAAGATCCTGCATGCCATACTTGTCAAAATCTGCACCAGAGGTGGTGACACACTGTCGCAATCACCACTGCTGAAATGCACCACCCATTGCCTCCCTGTGCTTACATCCACTGTCTATTCTCCGTAATTGTTCAGCAAGCATTGATGAATGTCAGTGGGTGAAAATTTTTCTGCATGACGGAATTAAATTCCACACCTTTGTTTCATGACCTTTCTTATCAGATGCCATTTTTATCAGACTGCCACTCAGCTGCTATCTGTCACATTGGGGGGGGGGAGAGGGGAAGTAATAGAATATAAGTGGGAAGGTTTAACCTTACCACCAATGGCCGCCTCTAACATTGTGGGGTGATATAATGAAATAGGAGGCACTACTTTCAGAGCAGCCCATGTAAAATATATAATATAGTTAAAATATGTAAATAACAAAACTTATATTAACTGTTTTTATTATTATTTTTATATATATATAAAAGAAAGCAACAAAAGCATAAAACTAGTGAGATACTTGATCCTGTTTTTGTGATCCTAATGCAACAGGTTAGCTCAGTTGTTGCCATTCTTAGTGAGCTGTCAAGATGTTTGTTTGTCAGAGATCTTTGATTACAACTTTACTCTTCCTGTACTTTATCCTTGACAACATTTGTTCACAAATGTGAGTACTGCCAAAAAGTGAGGACTTGAACAAGGCCAATTGTGAAGTGAGATGTATCTTTCTCTATTAAGAGTGATCTTATAACAGCCTGGTAAATAGACATGATCAAATTTTTAGCTGAATATCTGATTGCAGCTACATAGAATCCATTTGAAAATTTACAGCTAATGTATTTATTTCCACTGAAATGGAGTCACAGATATAAATTGATTTTTTTTCAGCAATTTTGAAGCATTTCTCAAATTCCTTAATCTAAACAGCACAGCTGCGTATTTTTTTTTTGCTGCTTACAAGACTGTGTTCAGCCAATGTATCCAAATGCATACAATTATTTGATATAACTTGACTCAGAACTCCATGGTGCCCTCCTCCTGTCTTGATTTCAGCTGAAACAGTGGCAATAGAGCATCAGTGTTTGGTTGTTGCTGAGCAATGAGTATGTGTCTGAGGCTGGGCTGGGCTGCTTGGCAGAGCAGTCTGGTTGCCATGACGGGGTGGGCCACACTGAGCTATGCCAGGCTGCATGCAGCCCATGGGCTTCAAGCTGGACGTACTCAATTTGCTTTGTGGAAACAGAGTGTGGAAACATGAGTGTGTTCTGGGCTTCCACATCCTAATCCTCTGCTGAAGGGCATACCCTGTGCCAAAAGAATATAAAATGATATGATGAAGTTGCAGCCAAATGTATGAGGCCAAGAGTCTGGAATCAGTCTTCTTAGATATTGCAGTTCTTCTATCCTTTATGTTTTTCATGCTCAGTTTCCAAAGAGCACGAATACAGTTTAAAATCATAACTGTGTTTATGCTTGGTTTAGTAACAGGACAAAAGGACAATATTTTAGGAAGTAGGTATTCCTTCTCTGTGTCTGTGGTAGAGTCTATAAAAACTGTTATGTATTAAAAGCTTTCTTTCAACAGCACAAGTTTCTTGTTGGTGATTGTCTTTATCTTCCAAAACTAATATGAAGTAATAAGCATGAAATGCAGCAAGGAAAGCAGTGTGGAATGCTAAAGATAAATTACTTTTGTCTTTGCAGTAAAAGCATGATTAAGCTGATATATGAGTCCAGATCTTCCGAGTTATTGTCCAATATATCTAGACTATTGAGCAAATTAATGGCTGCAATTTTGCAAAGTATACTATTATATTACTGCTTATTTTTAAAAATCTATAATTGCTAGTGCATCTAACACAAAAAGATGCCTGTACTTGTCTGTCCTTCCATCTTTACTATCCTGAAGTCTCAAAATCTTAAAAACTACTGGAAAGGAAAGTGAAATTAGAAACAGGTAAAATCCTCATTATTTGCATGTTAGTTATTTGTGGTTAAACTTCACTACAGAATTGCTAATTCAGAAGCCTACAATCAAGTTGAACTGATATTTATTTGAAAGTGAAACATAACTTGCCATTCTTTTAATGTCTGACACATTATTGGCCATAGGAATTTACAATAAATTAATTTATTTATTCTAAGTAATACTAGGCGACATGTTAAGCAAAATATTTCAGCAGACTGAGTCAAACTAATGAGAAAACTCGTCTTTTCTAATGATGGGCAGAAAAGAGTTTAACAAGGTGTGAAATGGACTGCAACATGAATTAAATAAAGCTTGGCTATTTAGAGAGGGTATAATTGATCTATTGGGCAGCTAAGTAACTGAGAAAACAGACCTTTCACCATTGTGTGAACTCTATCAGAAATATGATGAAAAGTAGAGGAGATGCACTCTATTATTCATTGACACTTTAATGATAACAGCCATAAGTAATGGGGATGCAGCTTCATTGTAAGAACTGAACATTCAGCTCTGCACATTGTGAGATAAGTTGGCACCAGAAAAAAGTTGAATTCAAATGCTAACCAAAGAAGACCCACAGTAAGCAGGGAAGATGAAAGACTGCTTGCCAGGTTTACAATCAATGTATTTGAGGGTCTGGAAGGGGGAAGGCGATGGGGAAATACAGGGTTTCAATTATTGGGATGTGAATAACAGCCAAGTGATATCTGTTTAATTAAATAGCCAATCAGGAATATTTTGTATTACAAAAGATAGTTGTTTGTGGAAGAGATGGGAAAGATTTGAACCTGTTTGGCTGCTATGCAAGCTAAAGATCCTGCAGAGACTGTGAGTCCAGCTGCAGTGAGGGAGTGGTGAGAGAATGGAGGAATAGAGCAGAGTAAATAAAGCCTTTAGGAAATGTCATCTTTACTTTAAGGAACTTTGACTGCTTTTTAATTGCATTTGAAGATGAAGAAGTAATAATTCAGAGAACATCATCCTCTGTGGCAATAAAACAGAATGTCAAGACTAAACCTGGGAAAGTTTGTGTTCTAGAGACTTGATATGATTTCATTTATTGAAAGAAAATGCTTAATCTTCTGAGGATAAAAAAAAGTACTATTATTTATTAAATGCTGATGGGAAACTTCATCAATCAATTTTTAGTAATATTTTCTAAATAAGGATTTTTTTTCCTCTTTATTTAAAAAAAATTGATTTCCTCTTTATTCAAACAGTGGCTGTATCTAATTGTACTTGAAAAAGATGTATTTCAGCAATGGCAGAAAAGATGTAAAGTATTTTATGAATATGAAAACTTCTAACACTTCTCTGAAGTGATAAATTCCAGACAAATCCTGATTATATTTTTTTACTTCATTTCTATTTGTCCTTGAAAAACATGAAGTTGCTGTATTAACTTCTCAATTTTGTTCAGATTGGTTAGATAATAACTTGTTTGGACCCTACAGGTGCATTATTTAGTGCTTCTGTAAATGAGTAATTTTTCCCACTTGAGGACTTCTAATGGTATACAAACTGACAGAATAAAGATCTATTTATTTATTTATTGGCTTATTTCAAAGCACAAGATTTTAAGCATCGCTTCAATGATGGTAGTATCTAGAAATTGTTTAGTGTGTTGTGAGGATTTAGTTTTGTTTGCATGTCATATGACAGAAGTGGCTCCTCATAGAGCCATAACAGCAGGATGATTTATTTCACTAGGTCAAAGGAAGTTCAAAACTTTGCTGGTACTTGGTTTCATAGCTGTAAGCTTGGGGAATAAAAGTAGTAGACTGAAGATAGGGATTACTGCCCTGATGGGGCTGGATTTAAAAGCTTCTCTTACACAGGCACTTGTTACTGTCTCCAGACCGTCCTACTACTAGCCACATGCACAATATAAACTGTTTATAGTGCTCACCATCTTGACTGTAGTCTTTTGACCTTATATTTCTGGAGACTTACTCCAAAACTGAAAAATAAATTTAATGATTTTTTATAACATTATTTGGCTTGTGTAGCCTTGGTGTGGATGCAGAAAGTGAACTCTGCTCTAGAAATCAGGTCTGATCAGAGTTATTAAATGATTGTATTGCATGGAAGGATTTACTGTAGTTTCGTACATATTTTAATTCCATAATTCATTAATACAGTGATGCACTCGATAGCAACAGGACACAGGCTCATTACTGTATATGCTACATCTCAAAAATGAAGCTTTCTCTCTCTGGAGATGTCAGGCTTGCTCTGTTTGAGCTTGTGTTGGTGTCCCTGGAATTCAGTTTTTTACTTGATATAGCCAATAATTTCTTTTCATAGTTCATGGCTAACTGTGGCCAGTTATTTCAGTTAATTTACTGTCCTTATGTTTGTATGGAGCAACCATAACTGTACAGAGACTGTAGTAGTAAGTTGTAACAACGGTCTTAAAAGAAGCAAACAAAAAACAGTGAAATGAGTCCAAGTGGATTCTAATCAATTCTAATCATCTTGTTCATGTAAGTCAACTGCCTGATATTACTAGCAGCAAAGTATGCTGGCAGCTGACACCTTATAACCCACTAACGCACATCTGAGTGAAGTGTTAAAATTCAGGAGGGAAATTTGAGCATTACAATATAAAAAGAGTTGAAATGATAAAGTGTATGTATAGCAATGTCAATCAAATGATTTCTGAAGTTAAGATAATGTAGTAATGCACTGTCACTTCATGGCAGCACTGGTGAAACACAAGCCAGATTTGTACATCAGACTTCTGGAGAAAAGAGATCTTGATGGGAAAGGATCAATTCTAAAATAGCTTTAGTTTGAGCATTCTGCATATGGGATTAAAACTGCTTTTGCTATTAATTTCAATAATAATGAATTTGTGAAGTTTTGTGGGAACGAAGTAAGCACTGGTCCCAACTTCATAGTTGCTGCATTTGACATGAATATAATATGATACGTAACTTTTTCATATAGGATTTCATTGCCATTGTACTCTTTTCTTTCCTTGCTCTTAATTTATGCATTAGCTTGCCCTAAAATTGGGCATTCCCACTTTTTTACATCCCTATGTGAAGTTTCAGTTATTTACAGAATTGCTTTCAAGGGCAACTGACATATCAGTTCCATTTTTTTTTTTTTAAATTCTATAGAAACACTGTTAATCCTTGTCTGTATAGTAAAAACTTTCTTACATTAGGGATACATGATTTGTGATATTTCATGTTTTTTCATTTTTAGATTAATCATTCTTCGGAATGATGTCCAAGAGATGTCCACTGGAGAAAAGTCTAGTTTATTGGTGAAGCATATACACATTTACAACTGTGTGTAAAAGAAATGATGAAAGACAGAATAAGTCAAATGATGTGAATGTGTTGCAGAAGTTCTTATTAGACAACTAGAAACTTTTTAAGTGAGCAGCAAGTGGAAAACAAAGACTATGTCCTTAGAGAACATAGATAATCTTTTATTTTAAACAGTAAACTTTAAAGTGCTATCTCCAATCTATTCTGTAATGTATTACTAATATTTAAGTGTTAAGGCTGTACAATAATTTAGAGGTAGCAGTTTTGATTTAGTTTAACTCATTGTATGGAACAGATAGTGGGCAGAGTAAGTGATTAGCTGGTGTTGAGGGTCACCAAAAGAGCTGAACTGATAACAAATGGCAATGAGTGTATGGTGGAAATGGCAAGTTTGCAAATTTGAAGGCTTAGATGCAACGGCAACAAACGGAGTGAGTTAATGGTGTGTGCAATAATGAAAATTAGGTGCTGCTGATATGTGCCTCTTGCTGTTTGTGTCACTGAACAATCATGCATATACTGAGTATTTATTTTCCATGGTGGCCTCAATTGACACAAGAATCAAAGGAAGGTTTGTGATAGCTGTACTACCAGCTCTTTACAATATGTGTATTAATCTAACACAAGCATCACTAATTATGAAATCGGGAACGAGACATTTAAAAAAGCTGATGGTTAGTGCTGTGATTGAGTGACAAAAGCTGTGATTGATTAGGTGCCATATGTGTGAGTTTAAGTCCGAGTGCTGATATTAAAAACTTGCAAAGTAGCTTTTGTTAGTTGATAAAATCTTATTTCCAAGAAAAGATGTAAATGAATTGTTGAGATTCTAAAGCAGAGAAGGAGCAAGAGTATGGAAAAGTTTAGTGCTTTAAGGAGGTGTTAAATGAGGGGCAATGTGTCTGAGTTCCACCAGTGGCTGCTATTGCTACTTAAGAATATGAGTTGACTGAATTTCTGATGGTTTTGGCTATGCAGTTAGAGTTAAAATGGAGGTTTGTATCCCTAACAGCTGCACCATCATTTCAGATGGATAGATGTGTAATCTGTTGCAACAGTAATGACCAACCAATAGAGAAGAAATTGCTGGCTTTCATTCAGTACTAATAAAGCATATTAAAATAGAAAAGCTAGTTATAGACTGAAGAAAATGCTTATGCAGTTCTAGCAGGTACAGTATTGTCTACTGAATTATGAGGAGTTTTGTTTCAAGATTTAACATCAGGCTTTATATATGTTTAGTTCAATAAACTAACCAAATTGAGTGAAATCTCTCTATAAGCATTAAGCTCCCTGTTAAACATTTCTGCTCATAAACAAGGTGCACATTCACCTCTGGAGCACACAGACTGGCTGCTCTGAATGTTGTATCCTTGAGTCAGTAGTTAAGAATTTCTTGGTTGTGTTGTTGAAGCAAAAGAGGAACACTGATAAGTATCAAGTGTCATGCTTTCTGCTGTGATGGAGATTATCCTCTTGTATCAGTGCTGCACACTAATGCAGAATAATAGCTTTGGGTGAGACTTAAGCAAAAGCTGTTCATTTTCTAAAAGAAGAGAGTAAATATTTAGCTAGATCTTTTGAAAACAACATATTGAAACTTTGTAATTTTCATGTAACAGAAGAAATGAGGAATATGCATTTTAAAGCAGAAACCTAACACTAAAGTAAAAAAAGAAAAAGAAAAAGATGTTGTAATTCACTAATATAATCATAGAATCACCAAGGTTGGAAAAGATCTGCAAGATCATCCAGTCCAACTGTCCACCTATCACCAATAGTTCTCATTAAACCATGTCCTTCAACACAGCATCTAAACATTCTTTGAACACCTCTGTAAACGTAAAATAATTCATGGACAGTAATTTTTTTTTTTTTTTTTTAAATTCTGTAGCTAACAACAAACAGGGAAACACAATGTGCTTTGGACTATTTCATAGAATTATATTAGCTTTTTATTCATACACAGAGGATATGTTGACAACAGAAAGCATAGTAACTAGATAAATATTATGGTACAGAGCAAAGTCTAGTGAAGCAATTTCCATTTGCTGTCAGCTGCATGACATTGTTTAGTTCATTTCTGAGAATGAAGTACTTGAAATTTTTGAACAACGCTGCTAATGCCAACAAGAATGGGCCAAATTGTTAAAACAGCAAAGCAGGGACATAAGTTGTTTTTAGGTAACTGTAGGAAGGTGATGACACATGCTTAATTTTCCAGGAGTAAAATTTCAGAAATCTGAAGTATGATGTGTTGAAAGTAAGAAACGTGACTCCTGCTTGTTTCAAACCGAAGCTGTATTCACAGTCTCGAAGTTCATGGTTCAGTGCTGAGATGATATGAACTGGCACTGCATACCAAATATCTAGCTTTGGCCTGTGAAAGTTCTTGGATCTGTTCTGAAGTTGTACTTAGCCGTGTAATGTTTTTTTTTTAGAGCTTTTTTAATAGTTCCGTACTTGACAAAGGATGTCGCTACATTATGATCTTTTCATACAGTAAATTTGGATAAAGTTTTCTGGAAACTGGGAGACCTGGAGGAATATTTGGTGATTATTTAATCATAATCATCTAAAATGTGAGGATTATAATCCTATATAAAAGAAGTATACCTTTGCTTTCCATGAATATCAAAAGACTACAGTTTTGTGAAATCAATAGCATCTTCTTGTGAATAGATAATAGATATAGTTGGGATTTATTTACACTGTAGCAAATTAAGAATTTAGGGTAATTTCTGTACAGAAAGAAACTTACCAAGTCATGCTTTTGAACAACTCTGTGTTTCAAGCCCATCCTACTACTCTTCTCATGGATGATTTTCTGTGAATAACGCAAGTAAAAACAGGCTTTGATGCTGCTAGCAGTTATGTTATATACAATTCCCTATAAAACAGCTTAATGAGAAGATTGAAGAAAAAAAAAAAAGAAAGAAAAAGAAAAGAAAGAGGGGAATGCAATTATATTGTGTTGTGATACTACCAAAGGAGTAGTGGCAGAAATATGACTGGAAGGTGGAAATACGTAAAGAATGCAAAACAACACAATGTGGCTTATTTATGGTATCATCTGCAACATGCAGTTGAATTTAATGATTTGTGTCTTGTGCAAAATCCAGAAACTGTGAAGGAATTTAACATCATTAAAAGTAAAGATAGATTTAAACAAGAGAATAAGAAATAGACTGAAAGTCTATAGAAGGAATACGAGTAATTTGTAGTAATAAAAGCAAATGTTTCTACACTTTATACAGGAAGAAAATATTATACTTATTGTGACATTTCTGATAAAGACAGTTTATAATGGCATCACTTTGCAATAAGGCATTAGAAAATTCATACACATACAATCATGGAAAATTTTAAAGCTATCACTTAAACAAAAGATAACATTACTGTTTCAGAAGATATAAGTGTTTTTTTTTTTCAGTCACTAGCATCCAGTAGAGAAAACGTAACACCTTGAAAATTATAAATATTCATGAGAATAAAGGAGAGACAGTAACAGGAAACTGCTGGAAAGGATTCCTGATTTGCTCAAGGCCTTGGAACTATAACCATCTGCTGAAGCCAGTAACAATATGACTTCTTGCACTGTAGTGTTGCTTGTGTTTGCCAAAGAAGTAAGGAGAATGCTACAACTTGGGATGCCATGGCATCTAGGACTTTCCTTGTTGTGTCCAAAGAAGGTTGACCAAGAACAGCTGTGAAGAAAGCTGGAAGAAGCCTCAGCAAGGGTTGCATCTTCTTTCTCAGGGTGCTGCTTTTTGAACTCAACTTTTGCTTCTCATTGTAGTTGCTTTACAGCCCTTCCTGTGCCTGATGGTCTTATTGACCTGATGGGCCCAGACTCCTACGTATGGATAGGCACTTGGTCTGTCCCCAGAGAGGTGATCAGGCTGAAGTTGCCCTGCTCATCACTGGGGTACTGGGTTGGACCCTGGCTGCCAGGCCCTGCCTGACCCTCCTAGGTAGAGCCCATTTCTAGCTCCAGTGAGCCAGTGGCCGCCACGGTGCCCTGACGTGCGAAATGTAG
This sequence comes from Perdix hodgsoniae, assembly GCA_035772895.1. Taxonomy (NCBI): domain Eukaryota; kingdom Metazoa; phylum Chordata; class Aves; order Galliformes; family Phasianidae; genus Perdix; species Perdix hodgsoniae. The sequence goes on along the minus strand of JAPSGF010000028.1, from coordinate 1,586,734 downwards.
CTCACTGGGAAGGCAGCTTAAGAACTAGGCCATTGGCTGCTCTGTGGAGTTAACTGGCTGTGTTCAATTGCTTTAGTAGCATGAAGCCCTTAACCTGCTTTGAATTTGCCTTTTATTTGCAAAGATGATTCCATAAGCCAGGTCATATTCTCTCTTGAGATCTACCTGCATTAAATTTGAGGATGGGAAATCTCAAAGAATTGTCTGTGCTTTTCATCACATAACTATAACTGAGAAAAGCACCATAGTCACATTGAGATATTGACTAATGATAGACTCTGGGTAATGGATCATAACTTGCAGTATAGTATTATTAGCTATTTTGTGTGTGGGAGTTTTAAACTTCACATTAATTTGTACTGGGAATTTACACCTTTTATTAGAGTTATTGGATTTTGACACTATTTAAAAGAAAATGCCTTCAGGTTACGAGTAACATGACTGAGGAAGGCTGAATTCATATTATATTCTTCTGGGACTCTGTATTGAGAGAGCTTTGCTGAATGTGAAGAAAAGTCATTTCACATAGTAAAGTGGCACCAAGCCCAGTTTCTTTATGGAAGCAAGATATATTCAGAAATTGATCATGTAGCTTTTTTCTCTTTCTTTTTGCTATATATCATCTACTAAATAAAATTATTAAAGATAATTCCAGTCCCTTTACTAAATCAGATTTTATTTGAGGGAAAAGTGGTCTGTGCTCTTGGGAACAATTTGATATTCTAAAATGGCTTTCTCTGAAGTGTTTATTGAAATGGAGAAATTATTCCCCATTTTCTCCCTGTTCAGAATAGAAAACTATTCTAACACAGTGAATGACCCAAGAAAATCGAGAGTACAGAGCAAATAGTTTGTGATGAATGTGTGGGAGATACAGGTACAGAAGATGAAAAGTAGAATCATTTGAAGAAATGGGAACATGAGGTGCAAATGTACGGAGATAAAGCGGTCACATTTTTACATTGGTGGAATAATGATGATAATTTGAAAAGTTGTTTAAGCCAGTGACATCAAACACTTGTACATTAGTCTTCCATGGATTAGCTTCCTGGAGAGAGAGCATGGCTCTGGCTCCTTAACTTCTTGAGAAGCTTAACCACAGGGGGGTGAGATCTGAGGGAGTTCAGGAGAACTTATAAACAGTGAAGTAATATTAATGTGAACTGTGATATTTCCAGTTGTCATTGTATTTACTAAAACTAAAGCTTAATCATATACTGAGCATGAGATTTCATGGCTATATAGTTTGAAGTTGAAGTTCAGGACCACGACTAGGTGAGCAAGGTCTGTTAGAGATACTCATGTAGAGAATGTGCAAGTCCCAGTGGAGATTTAACCTGATAGCGTGCTGTACTGCTCTACTTTTTTGTTGGTTTTTTTTTTTCTCCTTTTTTTTTCTCTCTCCACTTCATTTATTTTATTTTTGTCCACAGTATTTCTGGCTTGGCAAATGATTTGCAATCTATGGAGTACTTAAAGAAAGTAGCTCCTTGTTCATTCAGGAATAATAATCTCAGGGAGTTCAAATACTGGGGGTCTCTAATAAACACGATTTTGCACTCCTAGTGAGAAACCTGAAATAAATTGTAATACTGGTAAGATAATCATTCCCCATCACCACATCGAAGTGGAAAATCATGTAGCTTGACATAGTTCTTCCCTTTTTAACTTTCAAAAAAATTAACAGTGATGTTACCATGATAGTGAATTATAACCAAACACACTGTTCTCAAAATACATCTACTGAGCATTGTCGTCTTGACCTATTTTCCACCAGCATTTATTACTGAAAATGTAAGGGCTACAATAACTGTATTTTTTTTTTCTGACACAAACTGATATGGAATGAAGTATATATACTGCAGATAGCGTGATGCTAACAATTTCAGATAATAAGGTTGTTTTTTTCACTTTTAAATGGTAGGCTTGTATGTATTTAAGTTAATGTTTCATTTATCTAAGCATTATCTGGAGAATAAGTTACATTAAAAATTATTTCAGGAGTAGAAATATAATGTTATTGAAATAGAATGGGAAAGATTTTTCTTAGAAATGCAATATGAGTTTTTTTAATTTATTTTTTTAAAAAAGGAAGCTCAGATATTCTGAATAGTAGAGAAAAGCAGGGAAAGAGTATGGAAGACTTTGTTGTACCTGGGAAATAATGAAGACAAAAGTAATAAAAACTATTGTGATTAAAAAATGTATTTAGGCATATGTTAATGAAACTGGGACTGTATCCATTGCTGTTATGCATTTCTGCAGCAGAAATGAGAGACAATAGCTCTAAAAATACAAATAATCTGTATGAGTATTGATAACCAATCAAGAAAATGCAGATAGCCTACGGCATTCACTTGCTCGCATATCAAGATTCACTGGAATACAGCTGAAGCTGTATTCTTATGTCCTCTTTTTCAGTAGTGTCGTCTTATTCACTGTCACAGTGACAAATGAAAGCATTTCATGGCAGCAACTGTCAAAAGCCCTCTTGTGAGCCCTGTGTTTTCTTTCTATTTTTCAGTCTGCAGCCACCATGAAATATGACAGCATATCAGTAAGCTACAACCCTCTGATCAAATGGGCTAGTTTTTAGTTAGTGGCTGGTGGCCATTTAAATGGTGAATGATGAGCTTTAGTTGGACATTTTTCACTGAAAGAGGAAATAAATCTCTCTTTATAGGCTGCCTCATACCACAAGCACAGAATATTTATTTGTAACATAAGAGCCTATTCAAACAATGCTGTGTCAAACTCACTATAAATTGATATGCTGGCTGATACATAAAAAGATGCTTGGACTTTATCCTACTCACTATGAAGTTTCCTGCAGCTTTGTCTTTTCTGGCTTCCATATGAAGTAGAAAAGGAAAATATGCACAACAGTACAGTTACTGTAGCTCCCTTCCATCCTAATATTTTTCTTCTTCCACTTGCTCCTCCTCCTATTCCTATCTTGCTATGCAGAACCTCCATTTAATTGAAAAAAAGGCTGATGCATTTTCAGTTATAAGTAGGCAGTGCTGCTGAATGGCAAGTACAAATCTGTACTAGGAGATTAAATTCTTCAGGGAATGAAAGGTATGTGTTCAGCATAAGTGCTAGTGCTATTACACAAAAGAAGTCACAGATGAAGTTTTCTGAAGGAATCTCATTGCAGCTAACTAGTCTTAGCCATTTTGTGGTAAATTCAAAATCTGCAAGGTTAGAACTCTAACTTGTAAGAAAAATGGGCACAATCAAATTTACTTTTGCCTTTGGTCAAGTCATAATTTAGATCGGTATAATTTCCACAGACATACATCATTCAGAGTATACATATTAAAGTGATTTCTAATGTAATGGTAAAAGTGTGTCAGCACAGACCCCAAACTGACCAGAAAAGCTAGAATGGTAGCAGACCCGATAGTATCACATGGAGTTCTGCCATTCATCATCATTCTCTGTGATAGAGATGGTTATACCAAATTTGACTAAGTCATCAGAATCATAGCTGGTTATCAAGAGACCCAGTGTTTTCACTGACACTCAGAACTGATCATAGAAAATCTTGCATATTTATGCAAATTAATGAAGATGGTGCTTAGTCAAGTTGCCAACTTGAGCCTAGTTAAAAGAGAAAAGAAGTCCCTGGTGTATAAGTCACGATGATACCATAGGATATAAAACCTTTCAGTGTTCATTCAAGCTGGAAAAGGGATTTATGGAATAAAAAATGCAATGCTGACCTTGGTATTTCAGTAAAGGCACAAAAAACTTGAAATGTGGGCCCTGGAGTTATGTGAACTGCTTCTAAAGACTTTTTTATTGCATGTCAAAGAGGTAAACTCACTCATGTAGGTCAACTTTTTGTATATTGGGAGACGTAATTCTCAATGCAGCTCTTGCAGTTGCTGAAGGAGAGATATTTCCATTTGGTTAAAAAAAAGAAAAGAGTATGAAGCTTGGCAGCTTTAGCTTATATTTAAAGTATGGAGAAGAGAAAAGATACAAACTGATCTTCACAACTGAGTGTAAAAATTATAAGTTCAGTAACACTTTGGCATTCCTTCAAGCTTTTCTGTTACTATGTCCTAACTAGAGTATGTTTTAAATCATGTACTCAACTACTTATATGCAATTTATAGAACACACCAAATATTTATGCTATACTGATGCCTGGACTGTCCTGGCAAAATTTTCATAAAGAACTTCCACTTTTCAGAAGTCCTGGGAGAAAGGAAAAAAATCTGTCTTCTAAGAAGCTCATTTGGCCAAACCATAGACATTTTGTTTAATAAGCCTGGGCTAAGCTACCTGTTTTAATCTTCCTTGTAATTAGATCATTGATCCATGACTTAGCTGCAAACAGCTAACTAAAATTAAATGAAGATCTTCCTCAAATAAGCTAGTATAAGGCACATGCTTGGTGTTACACTACTACATCATTATTAATTTTTTTTTTTAAGCCTGTCTTGCTGGCACGCTACACAGAGTAGTGGTCTTGACCTTTTAAGTAGTGCTTAGCCTTAGGCCTTATTAGCACTGAAAAGCTTATATATTATATGACTATGAATAGGAAATGGTCACCCAGTTGCATTCTCTGGGTCTTTGTGGTGCTCAGTGTTGTCAATTTAGAAATATTCATTCCTGCTAGTTTTTACATATGATATGGAGGGTTATATAACTTGGCATGAAATGCAATAAACAGATTTTGATCCATGAGGTAGATATGCATGAAAAGCTTCTTCATTATTCCTATGTGTGACGTGAGAATGTGTGCGTATGTGCATGTTATGAAGTCTTTGTAAGTCTTCAGCATATGCTAAATGGACAAATGTTCAATGTTTCTAAAGAATAATCTATTTTCATTGATTTGGAAAACAGGATGATAATCTGCCTTCTCAAAATTCTTGAAAATTTAAATTTGTTTCATTAATTCCTAGTAAAATTCCCAAATTTTAATTTGAAGTATGAAAATGCTGGCGTCCAGCAGCAAATAACTTTTAAAAGCTTTTGCTAGATATTAATTTTTTTGTTATCACTTAATGAATTACATTTTGAGCAGAAGTATTATTTATGAGAATATGAAATTATATTTCTTGTAGTAGCTACATTTAGATTCTGTCACGTGGTGGTGGATGAATGGAAAACAGTATATATATATACATATATATATATATATAATACAGTAATTATATATAACTACTATATATAACAACAAATATTAACTTTACATAACTGTAAATTACATCAAACTCGCCTGTAATTTGTCTGGATGAAAAAAATTGTGAAAGATCTGAATCAGTGAAATTTCAATGACTCATTTAATTTGAAAAAGTATTAGTTTAAATTGGATGAAATTAAAACTATTATGTAACTTATTTTGTTTGGCGCCAGTGTAAAGACATGGTATCTGCTGAAGACAGCATGTGGCAGATTTGAGCATGGTTTAGAATCACAGAATCATTAAAGTTAGAAGAGATTTCCAAGATCATCCAGCCAGAATTCCTTAAAAGATGCATGTCGACAATAATAGGGAGTAAAAAATAAATAGAAATAGCTTAATCAGAATTTTTACTAGAAAGTTAGAAAACTCATGTATAAAGAAAACTGAATTTTAGACACAATTAATTAAATGATTTTAAGGAATAGGTTACTAGAAATCAGATTGAACTGAGTAGTAGGAAATCCAGGGTCATTCCTATGATGACAAGGAAAATTTTACTAGGCGCATTAAGTGCATAATTCAGAAATAACTAGAGATGTAATAATGTGTGTGCTCTTATTCAATTACCTATTATTCTAAATTGTCCATGTGATCTGTCTTTGCAAAATGTCATTATGACCTTAGGTTACAGAAGAAAAGGTGATGCCAGGTGAAATGGAAAAGTATTATTGACATTCTATCAGATGTTGGAATTCATTAAATTTGGATCTGGTATCTGTTTTTGATGGATGCAGAAGCTGAAGGTACAGTTATTTTCAGCTGTCTTTCATGAACATGATTTTGGTAGCTATATGCTAGTTCTTGCACATCCTAATAATGTTAGAGGTGTCATAGAAGCATCTCAGCGTTCAGAATAATAAAATAATGCAGGAGAAAATTTAGTTAGACTTAAATTATTGAAAAGGGTAGGCAAAAAAGTGCTGAAAGAAGTACTGTTTTCTATGACAACAGATTTAGTGCATCTTTTAAGTTTATTACTGAAGGAAGAGTAAAACACAAACAACAAAAACATTGTGTTCTACTTTTTTCACAAGGTAAGTTGTGTCTTTCATCTATTTTCTTGTCTCACTAATTTACACCTGGCTTAACTCACACTGTGAAAAACATTTTCTCTCTTTTCTGTCATCTCTAGACTCATGGGTATTCCTCTTGTGTTCATCCTTGCCAGCTCCACTAACCTGTTCAAAGGGGTTTAGCACTTTCTTTTTGAAGCACAATCTGTGTTGTTTTGGTTTCAGCAATGCATCACTCAGCAGGACAGGTAACTTGCTAAAATGTACCTTAGACATAAATTTTGGAAAAGATTGTTTTCTAAAGTTCAGGAGGGTGTGCAAGTTTGGCAGATCTACAAGCAACTGCAGACTGGTGCTGTGAAAGACAGAACTGGTTTTCTTTTGTTGTCTCAAAGTTTGCTTCATGAGGCCTTCCTGATGATGAGACTCTGACTAACAACTGTTAAGTGTCCTTGGGGGTGGATGGTGGGTGTCATTGTGCCATAGTGTTTCTGCTTACGATTGCAAAGATAAGCAGAAGCAGGACGAGCAGTTTTCTTCAGGGGTGCTGCTCGAAGGAGCTGACCACTGCAGAAGGCGATAATGCTTGTGTCTGGCGACAGAGACCCCCCCCCCCCCCTTTTTGCTGGCTTATCTGTGGGCCAGGAATCCCTACTACAAAGTGTGTTTACCTGCTTGTTTGGAAGTTCAGTGTTTGCTCGAGATACGTTCAGATAAGAAAAGGACATCTGGAAAATCTGTTTACAGAAGGAATGGGTCAGGATGGGATTACTACTGTCAGAGACAATGGGTCTTCTCGTCAAAGGAGACCCCCACAGCTAATGGCGGGGCCATACGTCAGGAATGTAATGAACAACCTCACCGAAATGGGGGATAAAAGGCCCTCGCTAAACTGGGGACTCTGGGGAGACAAACTCCCGAAGACACCTTTGACGGAGAATTCCCTGAGGGGAAAACTTTGTCGGAAGAACCCCGGGATCGGCTTGCTGCAGAGCTTCCTGGCTGTCTCCCATCCCCCGCGGTGATCAGACGAGTTCCTGAGATCAACGGACCGACTGTGTACCTCGCTGGACCCACGGTGGTGACTATCTCTTTTGCTCTCTGCAAAGACTCCTTGCTTATATTTCCTACTTTCCCTGTCGCCCACCTTCCCTTCCCCGTCTCCCTAAAAACGCCTAGGACTTTAATAAACTGGTTGGACCAACATTTGAACCGTTGCTTCTTAATCTCACGCCGGGTATACACATATCAAAGAACCTTGCCTCCCTCCTACAAATTGGAGCGAGACAGGTGCCAGTCTTACTAATACCATATCCTAATTGTGATCAAAATGTCAATTATGAGATTGTGCACACTGGAAATGTTAAGACTATTTCTGGTTTAGTCTGTGTAAAATCCAGTTAATCATATAGCTGAAAATTATTGACTAGCTTCTCACTTATTTTCAAACACTTTCCTAGGGGCTTTATTTCTCTTGATAAAAAAGCTTGCTGTTTTGTGTATGCTGGAAAAATTCCTCCAGAGGTCTCTGAAAAAGATGCTGGAGATTTTCCATAGATGTTATCAGTCTTGGTCATTGAAGATGGAAACAATGAGCATGCAGACACGTAATGGAGAGATCTGAGAGTAATTGTGGTTACAGTATTTCTATTTTACTAGAGAGGTTAGGTATTGTTATTGGTCTTTGCTGTACCATCTGCAGTACTTCTGTTCTTCAGATGACATGTTAGTGACCAAGTGAAGGCTTATAACTTATTAAATCAGTGACCTACAATGAGATAAGACTAACGCTATATCTGTAAGGAAAGTTCACCCACTCTGTTATAAGGAGTTAGCTGAAATTAATAGCTTTCTTATTTATAAACATTTTGACCTTTCAGTTTTTCTCTCCATCAATATAATTGCAAACAAAATGTTAGCCAGAGAGTATACAAATGCTGATCCTTCTTGTGATTATGCAGATATTCTTAAGAAATGAAACATGGATAGTTTTTAACATTAAATATAGTTTTAGCACTGAAAGAATTGAGGAGAGGTTAAAACACAGACTAACCTGGGGCTTATTAGAGAAGTAGCTGTCCTTTTCTGAGACTGATGAGCATGTCAGCCTTAAAACTGCATTGTAACACTATGTTCATCATTACTAATTCAGTTAGAAATTTTGTTCTAGTAATGTCTGTGATGCAAGAAACTCCTGGTTAGTTTTGTATTAGTTGCTTTCATTCTTAAGCACAGCTTGCTGTAAATCAGAGGTTGAGTTTTTTTTCTATGAGAGCTGCTCCAAAACTAATGCCTCCTATTTTATGATGTTGGCCCTTGGTGGTATGGCAGCAGAGGCTGAACCTTTCCATCAATATTCCATTGCATTTTGTTGCCTTGTCACAGAAGCAGCAGAGGGACAGTCTGGCAAAATGAATGGTGTCTGACTTGAAAGTGCGGATGAAGCAAAGGCATATCACTGAATTCCTTCCTGAGGAAAAAATGGCACACACTGGTATTCACTGATACTTGCTGATGTGAAAAAAAAAAGTTGAAAGTGGGGTGGTGGGTGGTGCATTTCAGCAGTGGCAACAGCAATGTGAATCACAAGCCACATTCTGGATGATCATGAGATTTTGACGAGCGTGTTGTGCACTCTGGTTCACAGCTGGCAAAATGCATAGCTCACAGTGGTATCTATGTTGAAAAAGAGTGCTTTGTGGCTGGGAATGTGTTCTGTCAAGTAGTGTTATTGTACTCTTTGTATCCACTGTAGTTTCCATGTAGGTTTCAGAGCAACCTACATGAATCATTCTATCAAATTTGAAATTGATGTTCTGTTAGGAATGAAAGAATAATTGTTTTTATTTCTGTTCCTATATACATTTATCATTTTGGTTTTAAGTATTCCACATCAAAACATCATGTAGTGTACTGGAACTAAAGTGTTAATGCTCCAATTCCAGGTACCTATCTCTGTACATGACAGAAGTCATGGGATCTGACCCTTCCGGGTGGGGCGGTCTCTTACTGCCTGGCAGTGGGTGCTGGAGGGTGCTTTCCTAGCTGTTCCAAGTTTTCAGGTTTGACTCAGTCTCAGGAACTCTCTCTCTCCTATCTTATTTGATTTATTAGTCTCAATTTCAATTAGATTGTATTATATAGTGTTATCTTGCATTCTGATATCATAGTTTGTAAAATAAGTTTTCCTCCATAGATTGTTGCCGCTGTTTTTTTTCCCTCCCTTCCTTCCTTCCCATTTTGTGGGGTGAGGGGCAGGGGCCTACTGCCCCCTGTCACGGGCATAGACTGGTCTAGTTAACTCCGTGACATGTTAGAATGCCATTTCCTAAATTTAATGTCTCAAACATTTACCTTGTTGTTGCTGTAATTTCATGTGTTTCACATAACATTACAATGATAATTTACTTTGTGTGATGAATGTTAGCAAAAGTTAAAAGTGTATATAAAGACATGCGTTGTGAATCTTTCTGGAATAGATTACAGTTGTTTGAAATTAGAATTTATTACAAATAGTTAACAATTGCTTACAGTGATATTTCTCTCATGATTGCAAAGCATTTATTTGATTATGCCTCTTTTGTGAGCACCTCTTATGATAAGTTCATGTCATTTTATAACATGTGACTTAGCATCTGCTGATTCTAGTTGAATTGTAAAACTTCAGGATCATTATTTATTTTAGTTCATTTTCTTGGTACTATACATTAAAAAAGTCATTCCTTTATATATATATATATATATAAAAACTATATAAACTATATAAACTATATAAAACTATAGAAGAAGCTTACATTTTTGACGTTCAGAAAGTTCTCTCAACCAAGGAAGAAAGCTGAATAGCTACTACTTTGATTTTATTCTTAGCAGTATTTGACCTTAGATAATTCTTTAAGTACTTTGTGAATCAGATTCCTTGTGATGGTTTTTCAGAGCTTCATGGGGAAAAATAGGTAGCTGTTTTGCAAAATGGAAATGATGAAGAAGGCTTTTTACAAGCATTTAGAGTGAAAGGGACTTATTAGCGGTCATTACTGACTGGGCCTGGAGAGATAAAGAACGTAGGAGGCCTTTATTATCCAGTAATGTTTGCACTTGATTTTAAATCTTAAAAATTTAATATACACTTACATCACTGAAGAACGGATTCTAGACATTCAAATGAAAAATGCCCAGGCACTATATATACATCAACAGATAACTCTTTAACTACCAGCATAGCCACCTAGTTTTATTAAAAGAGAAGACAAGGCTCCCTGAGACAAAAGCTTTTGTAGGGATTTCATTGGTGTTTAAGACCAGGAAGTTGTATGGCTGTGCCCTGAGGTGAGGTTTTTTGTTATGGCTGAAACTGACTGTGTCTGGGGCAACCCCAGCCTCACCACCAGCTCAGTCAGACTTGCAGCAACTGAACTTTGGGATTTGATGGTCCCTAACAATCTATGGGTGTTTTTGTGTCTCTTTCTTTTCCCTTAGTTTGAGCTTTCATGCAATATAGGTTATGGGAACTCAGACAGCAAATTCAGCATAGCATGTGCAGGTTAAAGTTAGGAAGGTGTATATTTAACAACTTATAATGGTTTAGACACTTACTTTTTAGAGGAGAAATTATTTCCTTGAAGTCTTTAACTGCAAGTGTGGCATCTAAGATACACTTTTCTGAGATGATAAATTCTTTTTAAAGAGAAAGCTTAATATAAGGTCCATCCTTTCACATTACTTGTTAGACTTTTCCATGGTCAGTTACTCATCTCTCCCTGATCAGAGTTCTGGACATTAGGACATTAAATGTTATACCTTATAACATTTTCAGTTGATGTGTTAGAGAATGCTCTAAATCAACTTCAAATGTGTGTGCAACATCTGCCAAAAGTTTAAGCCATTTAATCAGCTGTTGATGATGAAGATAGTCTTCCTGTTAAGTGAGAAATGTAAAGAAATTACTTTCTTCTTTTAAGTTTAGACAAATATCAGGGAAAGCAGTCATGTTTCAGAGTGGATGTGCTTAGTTCTTTGTCATAGTCCCAACCAGCATAAGGTTGCATGCGAAATTGTAGCAATGGATAGTAAGGTTAACAAATAATCTACAGGACAGACCAGAATTTTATTAGGGAGCAGAAATGTGATGGCTGACTGATATGTAAAAGGTATCGCATCATTCAATAATTAATAGAGGCTATCAGATCATGCCAAGTCAGCAGAGGTGAGCTCTGGAGATGATGTGCCTTACTCCTTGTCACCTCTGAGAAATGAGGTTGTACTGATTATTACCAGGTGGAAAAAAATTTTCTGAGTGATTTTAATGGGGTGTCCTGCAGCTATGAACTACTGGACATTTATGTGCTGGGTATAATAACAACTTGGAAAAGAAATGACAGTTGGATTTTACCCTTTATATTTGATAGCTGTTTCAGTCTTTTAAATGGCAAATCATTTCATCTACGTTCTTTTAAAGTGCCACTGCATGTGAGCTTTTGAAATAATTGTACTTCTGATGTGCAATTGTGATTGCTGAGGGAGAGAAAATGGGAGTTAAATGAAACTTCTAATAAAGAAAGGGAAAAAAGAATAAGAAAGGATACATTTTTCAAAGGAACTGTAGGGATGAAGTTAGAAGAAGAATTTTTTTTCTTGCAGAGCATTAAACAGAGTGATATAACTGAATGTACCTTTGGAACAACTTCAAGATTCCATAGTTAGGTTGAGATGAAAAATGTCTTTCAATTTATGATGTGTGACCGGGTTTCAGTCTTGAAGTCTAAATACACTGAAGAAACTGTTGAAGACTAATTCTATACTGTTAGCCACCCCCTTCCTCTTTTTGAACAGTTACACTGGATCAAGAAAACTATACAGAAAATTTTGTTGGTTCCATTTTTAAGTTTGTTTATAGTTCAATATTTGTAGATTCTGCTTTAAAGACTGGTTTTTAATAGACTTTTCTATGGCACTTTTTCTTGTAATACCCAGTATTTCAGATGTATCAACATGCTCATTTGAAAGATCATAGTTTTCTGAAGGGATTGGCATCTCAATTTTTGTCCGTCCCAATTACATACCAAAATATGCTAAATTAAAAAATATATATAATATATATTTGTATATAATTGTGTATATATATATATATACACAATTTATTGGAATGCTCGATAGAAGAGTCAAGAACCTGATCTGAGAGAATATTGCAGGTTCTGAAACAGATCACACTGATAATATCAGATACCATTCTGCATACTAGAGCTCGCTAGAAAGCACTCAGATCTGCTGCCAATCATCTGTAGAAAATTTGTTTAAAGTCTTGATGGCAAAAGCTGAAATAGCCAAATTCTGACTGCATTATTTATAGAAAGAGGTTTCTTTATCTTCTATCCTGTCAGGATGCCTGCATAATTCCTTTGCAGCTGTGGGAAAAGGGCTCTAGTAGGAAGTAAGTATGTTAGATACTTGTCAAACCATGGTCTCCACTGCCTTCTTGCTTGAAGCTTTTATTCTGGATCCTCATTCTGGAACATGTCGTCTCTACATGGAATCACAGTGACTATTTTCTTTACCAAAGCAGTACTGTACCTTCTTGGTCTTAAACTTATTTATTTCCATCTGTATCTTGTCTGTTCTGTGGAAAAAAAAAAAAAAAAAAAAAAAAAAAAGGGGGGTAATTTTTTCTTTGCTTCTGGACCTCTGCCACTTCTGTTCTATTTTTTTTTTTCAAGATTTTTGTCTGTCTACCTCATTCAGGTCTTTCTCAGCTCTGTCCATTTCTGTTAATTAATTTGATCAATTTTTGAGGTGTAATGAACAAATTTAGTGTGGGAGAATACACACAGGAAGCTAATTAAAGAAAAACTGTCTCTTGAGGACAATTTTTCTTACAGTCCCTCACCAGATACCAATTTTTAGGTGTATAATTCTATGCGTAAAACTTGACTTTAGTCATTTAAAATGCTACCTTCACTTCTGGCATGCTTAAAAGTGGCATTCTGTTATGCGGAAATATGCTATGGCCTAAAATTTTTGTTAACAGATGTTAGAAGTAATAATTGGCACAAAGAGGAGAATAATAATAAAAAAAAACCCCTCAACAACAACAGCAAGAAACAAAGACGTGAAGTTCTTCCCAAAGAGGCCAGTTCTACTGTTCTGATGCAGATATTGGCAAATCTTCAGTAATCTGAGGACAAGAAGAGATAAATGACTGTGAATATGTGGTTGCAAACATTTATACTTTGCTCTTGTGATCAGAAAAATGAAGGTAGAAAAGGATAATATTGTGGGAATAAATGGGAAAGAACATTTTATAAGTGGTGGTTTAACATGGCAGGCAGCTAAGCACCACATAGAGGATATTTTCAGTTAGCATTATTTTTCATCATAGTTACCACCATGAACTGTGCATTTCACCATCAATGAACACAAGCCTGCATGGCAATCCAGAATGTAGCTCGTCATTCATGCCATTGTTGCTCCTGCTGAAATGCACCATCTGCTCCGTAACAGTGCTCACATCTACTGTTTGGTTTCCATAAATGTCAGCAAGTATTGATGAACGTCAGTGGATGCAATTTTTTCTGCATGGAGGAAGTCAGTGACAAACCTTTGTGTCAGACACTATTCTGTCAGACTGCCACTCTACTGCCATCTGTCACATGGCAACAAGATGGAACAAAATATTGGTGGCAAGATTTAGCCTCTACTGCCATACCACCACCATCTACCCCTGTTGTCATGGGCCAACATCATAAAAAAAAGGAGGCATTACTTTTGGAGCATCCTGTGTGTGTACATACACAAAACAAGTGATGCGTGTGCAGTTACCACCCACCAAGCCCATCAACCAGTCCCCAAACAATTACTGCCCCCTCACTAATTTTCAAGGTTTTTTCACATGATGTTAGGAATATCCCTTTGGCAAGTTTGTGTCAGCTATCCTGGTTCTGTCCTCTCCCAGCTCCTTGTATCCCTCAGCCCTTTAATGGCAGGATAGTAAGAAAAGCTGAAAAACTGTCTTTGGCTCTGTGCAGTACTGCTCAGCAGCAGCTAAATCATCAGTGTGTTATTAACATTACTTTTCTCTGAAATCCAAAACACTGAACCGTACCAGACACCACAGAGAAAAAACATCAACTCTGTCCCAGCTGGAACCAAGACAAGTAGGTTTGCTAGAAGCATCTGACCTACTAGAGAGGTTTCCTTTATTCTCTAGGAAAGAAAGCTTCTGGATAACTGTATTCCCTACCCACTGTACCCCCCTATCCACAAAGCACAATCAACAGACCAAAGCATTTTTATAACCCGAGTTTTCCAGAGGTTAGGTCAGCAATCACTAATAAATGGGTTAACAGCTTTAAGTGAGTTAAGTAAAACCATGTAAATCTACTTTGAAATAAGCAGAAAATCTCCAGAGGTGTCATACTTTCCAAGGTTGCTTCTGTACTCCCCGTGATGCTATGGGAATCCAGAACTGGGCCATGTAAGGGCTGTTCTTCCTTCATTTTCCTCATATCTTGGATGATTGCTAAGTTCTTTTTAAATAGATATCTACTTTCAAACAGCTCTCAGACTTCTGATTTTTGGAGAGACCTGTTATTTTTACCTTAGTTTTATTTCCAACAGATTGTTGGTAGATGGACAGCTGGTATAGATGATCTTAGATGTCCTTCCCAGTCTTAATGATTCTGTGATTCTAGTATTAATTGTCATTAATACCTGGAGATCATTGATACAAAGTAAGAAGTACTTAGGAAATGTCAAGTTTCTAAAGGGCAGTTTAGTTCTAGGCTGCATTTCTGACTGGACTACTGTCAGACAACAGTTTCCTTGGCTACTAATGCAGCTTACAGTTCTGAGTTTTTTTCCGTTTTCTTCTGAAGAGTTTCATGCTTTTGGATTTTTGGATTTATAACCTAAGGGAACAATACTTCAAGGTTTATGCAGTCAGCCTTGACAATCCTCTTCCAGAAAAATTATACATTACTCTGTATGGAACAGCTGTGATACTGCACTCATGTCAAACACTGCAAGTATTTCAGGTGCTGAAATACTTAGGAAAAAAAAAAAGCATGAACCGCTGTTATTTTTATTTTCTCTTTGTCTTTCTTGGGAGAACTCCTTCCTTTTGAAATTGGTGGTTTTTTTTTTTTTATATTATTATGCTGAAATTTGGATAGATTACGTATGAGAAAAGCATGAGAACATGAAATCAAATTATTTGACATATATATGAGATTACAAACATATGAAGAGTAATAAATTAGATTGTTATCAAATAATACTGACAAGACCTTTGGTTTTATTTGTGAACCAGAATGACAAAACTTTTATGTCTGTTGGCCATAAAGAAAAATGAGAGAGAATTTGGATTTGTCTTCTGAAGAAGCCCTGAAATTAATCACTATTTTAAAAACATGCTTAAACAGACTGTACACGTGTCTGAATTGATTTATAACATGAAGGAGAGAAGAATACTATCTACTCAAAATTTATATGACTTTTAAGACAGATGGAGAACCAAAATGATGGCAGATACTGTAGTGAACCTTATTTCTACTTATATGGCTCTCTAAATTATCAAATTGCAAAGAGTTAGGAGTGCAATATTAAAATAACACTCTCTCATGGAAATTACTAGAGAACTGTGGAAATAAAAATTAATGTAATTGGCTATTTATTCCCTCCAATGTAGAAAGCAAAGCCAGAAAAGGACTCAGAATTAACTGCCCAAGAAGAAATGGACTACTAACACAAGGATGTAAGCTCTTCTTTCTAACAAATTCTTCTTCTAAACTGCTACGTCAACACATCTCTTGATTTAGTAGTAAACATGGAAACACAATTTTGTTATGTCAGAAAGAGGAGGCATCTGTCAAAATGCCAGCAACATGCAGGAGTGGCACTTAATATTATTTATCCTTGAAGTTCTGAAGTTCTACAGATCTCTGCTTTGAATTGCTGTGCAAATGTGTCATGGTTTTATGGTTTTTTGTATTCCACATCATAGCATCATGTAGTACACTGGAAGTTAAAGAGTTAAACAACTATCCTTTAAACCATTGACAGAATGGTAAGAAGTACCATGGAAAATAAAATCTCTTTAACCTTCCAATTAAATTATAGCAATTTCTCTTTGTAACCAATATTATTTTAAAGAAAACTGGTTTTACTTTATATTGACTTTTCAAACACTGTAAATACAAGAAGGTATGGCAATAATTTTTGTAAAAGCTTAGATTTTATTACACGTTTGTGTAGGATTGCATTCAAAAAACATATATTGAATAAAGCAAATCATGTCCAGCATTAAGTGGAGTATGTTTAAATGGACATCTACTGTTACTTTATTTATTTATTTTTTTTTTGGAAGACACATGTACATTGTTATTCTATCATGTAATATAAGCACTATTAGTACATTACTTTAGAACAAAAAGAGAGGTCCATATGTGTAATGTATCTAGCTGAAATATTCAAGCCCTGAATCTTGATAGAAGAAATACAACAGACTGCAGATTGATGAAGTAGAGGAAATTTTTACTCTTAGTCAGATATAGTTTCTTTGATCAGTGAATGAGATATTTTAATGGGATTTTCATTTGTCTCTATTCTTTTCTGTATATCAGGTGAAAAAGTCTTATAATTTAATAAAGTGGCTATTTTATTTAGATTACGGATGCTTTCTTTGAACATTATTTCTGAATAAGAAATCTTGTATTTCTGGATAATGGCTGAAAGTCTGTTAACACAAGATTTCATTGCATGGAAACAAGAACAGAATGCCTTCATTTACTGCTTTTCCCTATTCATGGAATCTCTGTTGCAGTACAGACTTTATGTCATTAGTTCGATGTTTTATGAAATGTACTCTGTGCTGTCCTCCATAAATTACTGTCTAAAGCTTTGGGATTTTTTCCTCCTTCTGCTATGCTTACTGATTAAACCTTCCTGATATTCCTGTGTTTTACTGCAGCTTGTGATAATGTCATGCATGGAGGAAAGAGGTAAGCATTATTCATCTATTAGTCCAAAACCTTGTTGCGCATGAACATTTTTCTCTGATTGAAGTGGTTGGACTGTCAGTCAGACTCTTACTTTGCATGATTCTAGTGTCAGTGCCATGATGGAGAGCTCTGTAAATCTTCTAAGTTTTACTAAAAACAGCATGTTGGATAGATGCAGAATTATGGACCTGACTGAGCCTGCAATTGAATGTTAGAGGGTCCATTAGTCAGGGAATTATGGATGAGTCTATTAATTGAAATTAGACATGGAGATTAAAGTGAGTCAAAAAAGGTTTCTGAATTTCAGAGATTGTGAGAAATGATGAAATCCAGACTGTTAATAGGCGTAAGCAAATGCCCTAAAGTTTCTTATTTTCTGTGGCAAGGCCTCCCAAGACTGCATTTCCACCACTACTCATTTAAACCTCCATAGTTCGGTTCTGCCTCTGCTACTCCTACTGCTTCATCAAATTCAGTGTTACAGAAACTCAGTCTGTCAGTCTCACCATAAAAATAGTGTTCCCTTTTTATACCCCGATGCATTGGAAAATACATTCTTGGATGTTTCTGTCACTTGACTTCAAGCATGTTTTCCATCTTTCATTTTTCTGGATGTTTGGTGTGTCATCTTTTCTCATTTTTTCAGAAAAAATGCAGTCAATTTTGATATATTTGGGACTCTGCAACGCATTATCATGTTTTGCTTTTTGGGTTGATATTTTTATCTGGGCTGCTGACACCAACCTCACCTGAAACAGATGTGCAAGCTCTTCAGTCTTCACATTGCCTAAATATGTCCTACTCAGGTGACTGATACTCTGAATTCCTAGTACAATCTATTTTAAGTGTCATAGTATTGGTAAAATTATATTTTATCAAAGAAGTTTCCTAGTCATTGAAATGTGTGCCTGAACTTAAACTGAATTAACTGAACTTTAAAATTTGGAGGAAACTGCTCTCTCTCATGACTTGCTTTTCCAAGTTTGAGCTTTGACATTGGTCCCTTTGTTCCTCTTTCTTTCGCATCCTTTTAACTTGTACTAGTGTCTGCCCCTGGTGCAGAATAGTCATGCTTTGAGATAGGATGACATAGAATGACAATAGAATGACTTGAGAGATCATTTAATTCCAGCCCTTCCACTGTGGGCAGGGTTGCCATAACTGGATCAGACTGTGCAGAATCCCACCCAACCTGGACTTCCAAAGACAGGGCATCTACAACTGCTCTGGGCAACCTGTTCTAGTTCCTCACCACTCTGATAAAAAAAATTGCCCATTGTGAAACCATGCTGGCTGTCTTGAACCACCTTATCTCACATGTACCTTAACATCTCTCCCAGGAGGATCTACTCCAGGATTTTTTCCAGGCAGAGTTGAGGCTCAGTGCCTTTAGTTTCCTGGGTTTTCCCTTCTACCTTAAAAATGGGAGTCAAATGTCTTCTTGGTGTTGCATGCTGAGCCTGAGAAATAATAGCTCCACTAATTTTAGTTTCTTTATTTTGCCTACTGACTAGTCCACATGATAAATTGTTTCTTGGAGGTGGGCCAGTAGTGAGGCTGATAGTCCCAGGAGCATCTTACATTCATGCCTTCAGTGAATTTCCAGGTAGGGTGACTGCAGTACAGTATAGTAGATTCTTTAGACGACGTTGGGCTAGTGTTCAGCAGAATTCAAGTAGAAACTGTAACTCAGCATGGACATATCTTATTCTGTCACAAGCTGCCTGCTTACAAATTAATAACTCTTTCAGGACTTAAATGCAGATGTTTTTCAGGCCTGTGCACTATTTTTGCAGTAAGTATAACATTCTTGGGTATATTTGGCCTGCACATTTCATGTTTTTTATGAAATGAATCACTGAGATGAAAAAAAATAAAAGACTAACTGCCTATTTCCCACTGAATATTACTCTGCACTAGTATTTTAGTTTGCAAGCCTGTCCGTAAGCTGTCCACGTATCAGTAATTTGAATGGTATCCCATAAGCTTCTGTATCCTTATGATGTGGGTATATCTGTGTCTTACAGAAGTGTGATTAACACATCAGTACCTCCTGCAGAAAGGTTATACAAAAGCATTTATTTCTGTCATCAGCTGCTCCTACTGTCATTTTAGGAAGTCGTGCTTATGTTCCTTTCTGATATTTCTGCTTCCATTCTGTAGATCATAGTACCACAATTCTCCTTATAAAGGCTCATATACATTTATCAGGAGGAGGTATGTGAAGCTCAAGCAATGATAGATTTTTTGAGTTGACTTCAAAATACTCTTTCACTAACCAGCTATTTAAGAGCGAGAAAATGTAGAACCTCATCACTGTGGCACTGGGGATACTTAAATGTTCATTTTTCTGAAAGAATGAGGTATACTCTAGCTCATTTTCTAGAACTGCTGAGCACATTTGAACTTAAGTTTCCGACTTCATATTTGAGTATGAATACATGTGCACATAGGTAATTGTATATTAGTAAATATTACAGCTATTTTGTTTTACATAAAATAATGATAATAAACTGTTTTAATTAAATGTCAGATCTATAAAGTAAGTCTCCTAAGTGCAAGCATACTAGAAATCACTTGTTAGTCACCTACCAAGTCAGTAGCTTTGAGTTTTTGTTACAGCTTTCGTTTGTTTTGTTTTTAATGAATTAGGTATGATGCCCTCACATGAGAATGCATCCAACGTGAGAGATGGCACAAAAGCTTCTGCTGCACTATGTTTTATAAATATGAAAACAGTCAAGTGTTAGGTCAGCACTTCAAAATGCTTTTGTGTGCTTGCTTATAGTCTGCTTTTAAAAAAGTATACCATCTCCCCTACATGATGCACATGATGCTTTTTACTACAGCATTGAAGCAATCTCCTTACAATTATGTGTAAGTATTTAACTGCACCTCTATATTAAATTAAAAACTGGATGATAACTAACAATTGGTGCTTCTCCTCTTAAGTATAAAGGCCTAGATACTTTGCTTAACATCATACATACTTAAAGCTCTTTTTTCTTTTCTTTTTTTTTTTTTTTTTTGATATATTAGGTGAAACACACTATAGGATCTAGATAAAATTTATTTTTATCTTTTAGGTAATTTGAATTTGTACTGTCTGCTGAGGTAGGTGAGCAGAAATTGGAAGCACAGGAATTTACTTTAGATGCTGGAATTGGAATATATTGATACATTAGGGAGTATCTGCGAAGCGGTTTGTCTTAAGTTGACAAGGATTTATGGATAGAAATAAGTTTATTATATGACAAAAGTGTCTTCAAATTTTAATCTGCCATTATGAAATATAATGCATTACTTAGAAATTAAGAACTCAAAATGCTAAGCTACTAATTATAAACATTTATTAAATGATTCTATGGCATGTCATGATTTATTCTAAAATAGAATAAAGAATGATTTTGATCACAGTTTGTTCTAAAATTACTTTTTTCCACTTCAAAATGCCAGCTATGGTTTGAGTTGTATGCTAGAGTTTGTGCAGCTGTTTTCTAAGATTTTCCATAAAAAAAACCAGACAAATAACTGTTCCATTGTTTGAATACCGTCATAGTAAAAAAGTGCTTTCTTATATCCAGATGGGATATCCATGTATTTCTGTTTGTACCCATTGTCTTTTGTCCTGTCACAACACACCAATGGCTTCAGCTCCCTATCATCCTCTCTTCAGATATTTATAAGCATTGATAAGATCCTTGCTGAGCCTTCACTCTTCCAGGCTAAAAAGATAGGCTCTTTCAGCCTCTGTGCTTAACTGGACTCCCAGGATAGAAGTGCAATAAAATACATTGTGGTGAGAAGTAGGAACATCTTGTCCCAGTACGTATAACCATTGCACTCTAAAAAAAGTAGATACATGAATTTTGCTAACTTGGGGAAGAACAGTTTTTGTAAAGGTCTGATAACAAAATAGAAGATTAAAAACTCCAGGTCCTTATGTCAGTCACGCTTGCAATGAATTTGAAAGTTTAAGTAATCCCAGCTAACAAGTTTATAAGACCATTTTATATGTAAGTTCTTTGCAAGTCTTTTGTATGGCCATAAAGTGTGAAAAAGATTTGTGTGAGTAGAACACATTTTTTCTGAAACAAAATTCATACTTATTTGTGTAGCGTCTTTTTATTGCTTGAATAGAAAATTTAATAATCCAGCGATGATAACTCATTTACATGACAACAATTATATTAAAGATGTGTGCTAGCATCAGTAAGACAAATGGTTGCATTATTATTGTCTAAATTTCTAAGCAGTGTTATCATCACAGCTGAATTCTTAATGGTAATTTCTGTTATTTTTCTGATTTCCCAGTGTAATTAGGACTTCGCTAAAGGTAACAGAAAGGTAAACCTAGCTGTCTAAACAGTAATTGTCAGGCTAATAACTGATATATAATGTTTTGCACTCCACTCACTTCGATCAAATGTTGGAATGCACATTTGGCAGGCAAATTTCTCCGGTGTAAGCTCTTTGCTAGAGACTGTACTCACCTAAAACCAGTGAAAATATTTTCTCTTTGCTCTTTCACTTAGGTTTTAGTCATGTGCATGTCTTTGAAAGAGCACAAATATTTGAAATGCCTTTTCCAGCTCTGGATGATTTCCTATCTCAATCCTTTTCATCACAATTCTTACTCAGATTTTATTTGTTACTCTTAATCCCTCCACTCCTATATTAATTTTGTTCCTTATATCCTGTTCAGAATGGCATGTTGTAACATCACTGCAAATGGATTGCCAAAGTCTTGCTCAGTGAAACTATATTTTTAAATTGTAATGATGATTAGAACGTATTGAGAATGATTGTAATGACAATTAGAAAAATGTTATTTCTGGATATTGTAAAGGAATTATCAAATTTAGAGATAGAAAAATGAAAAGATTATTTCATGGTCAATTTTGATGCATTTTAGAAATCAAGTGTACAAATGATTCTGAAATATGATTTCCTGCTTTGCTAGGCTTCCAGAATCCATTTTGTAAAGCTTCCCGTTAGTGTTGGCAGCTGCTTTCATTCTGTGATTTCTTTCCTCTTTAATGAGCTGCCAGAGAGTTATACCAATGTGCTGTAGAGACGAATGTACCATAATCAAGGTAATAGTTAAGATGTTTTCAAAAAACTCAGTATCTCAGTTTACCACAGAGATCTGTCTTATGATGTAGTAATGACTCTATTCAGTCTCTCCTGTGCATCAGAGCAGAAAATGAAAGTGATAGAGGGCTTGCACTATGAAATCAATCAAAAGTCTCTGGAATGGCCCATGGAGTTGCATAAACTAGCAAGTTTTGATTGTAAATTCAGGAAGTTTACTAAAAGTTGTACTTGAATATATGCTTTCTAATTGTTACTCATTAACATCAGTATTACAGGAGAAGTTGTAGCCTTATAGGGAATATCTTCTAGCTTAAAACAAAATAGCTTTGGCTGCAGAAGAATATGTGCAATTGTATGGATGAGATAACGTTACCTAGGAATTTCAGCGGGGATGTTTATTTGAAAAACATTACTTCCATATAGCAATATGTATGAATCTGTGTTTTAAGTGAGAGTTTTAGGGTAGAAAGAAAGAATCAAACTTGTAATTAATAGTAGTGATAAATGATCTCTGATTCTATGCTGAGCAATGGAATTAGCATGAGTAAATGCCTGTGTTAGCAAATGCTCTTCCTTGTGACTGAGCCATGAGCCATTAGAATTATGGTGTGCTATAAAACTTAATTAGTAGTAAAGTATTCTCTCAGGTGACATACATTTTAACAATTCTGTATTAATAGCCACATACCATTATAGATTTCACGGTTTAGATATCTGTCCTTAGCTGAATTGTCCATACTTTGTCAATGAATGGCAAATTCATCCCGCTTTTAGTAAGCTTCTGCACAAAGTAGTTTCACATCCTTTTAATAGCTGTCTAAATTTTGGCTCGTTAAGCAAACAGACCGTCAAGAGTAGTCAGCATGGATTTATGAAGGCTAAATCATGCTTGACGTAATTGCTTCCTACAATGAAGTGAGAAAGGGGAAGCAGAAAGAGAGGGATGTGCGAAATACCTTAATTTTAGTTAGACCATCTGCCACAGCATTTTCTCTTTGAAGCTGAGAAAATATGAACTGGAAATTAAGAGGACTGAACGCTGACAGGATATCGGTGTTTAAAATATAGTAATCAATGCACAAGCATCCATCTGGAAGCAGAGTGCTCCAGGGTTCAGCACTGAGACAAAAGTTGTTTGGTATCTTCATTATTAACTTGGGTCACGAGACAGACTGAACTAATATCAGATCTGTGGAGGACAGCAAATAAGAGGAAATGACTGACACATCAAAGGGTACAACTTCAGTCCAGAGGGATGTTGGAAAATTTGCGTCTTGAGCCTACAGATACTGTTAATTTAAACAC
The DNA here is from genome assembly GCA_035772895.1 of Perdix hodgsoniae. Taxonomy (NCBI): domain Eukaryota; kingdom Metazoa; phylum Chordata; class Aves; order Galliformes; family Phasianidae; genus Perdix; species Perdix hodgsoniae. The sequence goes on along the minus strand of JAPSGF010000028.1, from coordinate 1,563,119 downwards.
AGAAGATATGAAAATGTCTATACTTGGGATGGAACAATCCCATACATTAGTATAAGGCATTGGATGATAGACAGCCCTGGTGAATATGACCTGCAGATAATTGCAAATTACAAGCCTAATATAAATCAGCAATGCATTCTCATCTGAAAGAGAGAAAAACACGCTGTGGATTTCCTTAGGACTAGTAGAATTGAAGAGATTTATTCATCTCTACTCATCAGTGGTGAAGACACCTGGCCTACATTGTCAAATTTTAGTCTTCATCTTCCATAGAGGAGAAGGGCCTATCATTTAGAGCCTAAGACTTATTCCAATGAGAAGATGCTGAGATATATAAGCTTGTTTAGAAAAAAAAACCCACAGCTTATTCAAAGTGTAGCATAAGTGATGAATGCAAACTCTCCTCTTTAGAGACAGATGTAAGCAAGAAGTAATAGCTTCAAGTTTCACGTTGGAATATTCAAGTTGGACACTTGGAAAGAATATTTCCCCTTGTGGACTAGTACTACAGTGAACAGATATTGGTGTCTTGTTCTCAGAACTTTTCAAAGACAGCTATTCAAGGCCTCAGCTGACTTTATTTGGACATAGACCCACTTTGATTAGGAGTCTGGACTCTCAAATTGCCTGCCAAGCAACATTTGTCTAGTTCTGTGAATTTTACTTCCATTATTACTAATGCACTGAATGACAAAGATTTTTTTTAACTTTATGAATACATAATTTTGTCTACAGTCTTGCTAGGCAAGGTTTTTAAATTTAAATTAAATGAGAGAGAATTTATTTCTTGTTGACAGATGAGGAATAGAAACATTGGTCATTGTTTTGATCTGAGATCTCTTAATTAGCAATAATTTAAAAATTTTTTCCATACTAGAATTAATATCAAAGTCAATTTATGGAACAAAGCTCTGCAGCTGAAACCATCTACATCTCCTTCTTTCCACTTTGGTCAGTTTTAGGTCACACTAAATCTGAGTTAGCTATTAAAGTTAGGTCTTTCACAGTAGTTGCTCATTATATCATTAAAAAAAAAAAGTATAAAAGCAAAGATTTAAAAGATTCTATATGTTTGTTTTAACTTATAACTTGATGCAGAGAAGTAGTTATGAAAGATGGAGGTAAAATATTAAAATACTCCATATGGATATAGGTGTTTTGTTTTTCTTCACACAGCCAATTAAAATGAAAAATACATGCCCTGAAGACTACTTTAAGAAAGTTTCAGCACGTTAGGGAGAATGATGAAGGACAACTTTGCGATTGTAAATGGAACAACCTAGCCCAACATGAAATTTCTTCAACTGAGCTCTTCTAACTACGGTCAGGATACAGCACCCTTTTTTGGCTGTACCTGTAACAGTAAGATTTATTGTAATGAGATAAGGCTATAGCTGAAGTCCAACAACTTCTTAAGACATTTTTGCCAGACAGAATGAAACCTCTTCTTGTCCAAAAAGACTGCTGCAAAATTTTGCTGCACAGTACCATTTTTTCTTTCCCTGATACAGCAGTTTTTCAATAAATCTACTTCTGGTCAGCCACAGCTTTTTGAAGATTAGAAGTTGACATTCACCTACTTACTGTGAAGTGTAGGACATACACATCTGAGTGATGCTGGTGGCCTACCACAAATTAGAAAGCCTGTGTTCTTTACCCTTTCTATTAGTCATTACATTTACTACTATGAGTGAGCCACAGCATTAAACAGTTCAGACTTATATCAGTACAATATTAATATGCACTGAGGACAGTCAGTGTAATGGTCACAGTTTAATGAATATAAAATGTTTTCAGAATGATGTTGGAATCTGTTTCTGAACCATATTCACCTTCTTTTCAGCCACCTACTGAAGAACATAGAAAATGATTTTAGAAAGTCTAAATATCTTTCTTAATGTGGCAATGGAAAAGCAGTATGAGTTTCAGAAGGTACTACACTTTTGTGCTTTTTCCATACTAGTTACCAAACAGATGCCATTACAAAGCACTATTTTGTAGCAATGAGAAAGCTATTCATGGCCCTAGGGTCAATGATATTTTTATTTCTCCTGCTTTTATCCTCATTAACATTAGTACATCATACATTCCATATTTCCTGATGTTCTGGACAGGACGGTCATAGATGGTCTTCACAACTTATTCCTAACATTCACCTGAATGTTTTTAATTTTCAAAATATAATCAATAGTGTATCACTTAAACTTGGACAAATTTAAAGTTTTCTGAGTGTAGTGTCATCTTATATACAAGAAACAGTTTGTTCCAGAAAGTGCTGGAACTTCCCATTGAGTGAGAACATCCTTTTTTTAGGTTGAACAGCTTTTCCCTATGGTTTCCTTTGACTGCTTATAACACTGCATATTAAAAAAGAAGGTTTGTGTGAGGACAATGAGTAACAAATAGAAAAATAATCTGCAAAGTGATTTAGATTGTTTCTGACGCTTTTCATGAACCTACTGGAAATATGATAATATTGGGAGGATAAAAAGTTATTTCAATTTTCTAAAATATAGGAGGTTTTCTAAATGAATTCTAAATTGAACTTAATTTGATATTTTGTTGAGTACAAAAATGTGTAGTAGATTCAACATTACATTTTAGGTCTGGATTTTTATTTTGAATTTTATGTTAACTATCCCACAGAAAAAGATGGATGCCATCTATCTTCCTGTAGACAGGGCAGGAAAGAAATTAGAAATCATTTCATTTCATTTAGTCTTTATATCTTATACTGATAAATGTGATTTATCTTTATGACTTATACTGACGGTAAGCTTTAGTTAGTCATACAAAAGTATATCTGATATTACAGAATTAAAACTGGTATAGAGTGTCAAATCCTGTGCAGCCACAACAGTGTTAAAATACTGCTATGCTATGATCTAAATACAAATTTTTGAAAATTCATAGCAGCATAAGTAATGTGTTCTATTTTTGCATCCATTATCCATTCTGTAAAACATTATGCTTCTACAGGTGGGTGGTGATGAACATGTTGCAAGACAGAGAATTAATGACCTTATGCAGTTTTCATCTATAAGCAACTACTATTTCCACTTCTAAATACATTATCATCACTAAACATAGATCTCTAGAATTAGTCATTTTGGTAGCAACAGAATATTCTCATGGTTCTTCTCATGTTTTAATGCTGCTGTTTAGACATACGCATGGCAAGAAGAGAGAATAAGCTCAATTTCTTCCAAATTGAAGCAATCCAAATATTTTTCTTTCTAGAAGAGTGTGTGGCTTAATTATTTCACTATTCTTTTTTTAATGCTATTACATTCAATTATGCAATGCCCAATGGGAGTATTTGTAAAGATGCCTCACAAACAGCTTGAGATTACACTATGACAAAAATATGGAAAAATATTCATTTGGAATAGAACCAGTTGTTTTGTGAATAATATGGTTTGGTCTTGATTATTACTTATTTTTTTTCTGACTGACTTAATCTGTTGAAATCTTTGAAACAAGGAGGGGATGAACCTCCTTCAGCATATGAGCCTTCTATAGGAAATGGAACCTGCAAGGAAACTTTGAGAATTTGGTCTATGACTCTTATGTTCTGACTGACTTCAGCTGTAACTTTTATATAGAAAGTGTTTACATGCCATGAAGAAGGAAAAACAAGTTTTCTCAAGTGCCATTGAAAATAAGCAGCTTGGAGGACTGGACGAGTAGAAATATGATAATAGAGCCACCATCATTTTTTGCCACAGCTCAGTCTGGTTAAAGATATCTTGTTTTTTTACCCTGTTTCATAAGATGCTTATTTCTGAATGGTAAAAATGACTATGATCTAGTTTGATGGTTAGAGGATCTCTTAGGGTTGTGGGGGACTTGGATTGGTCCAGATGCTTACTGATCAGATGCTCACATGATATTTAACAATGTTACCAGTAAAAATGAGCCAGAAGGTTTCCTGAGAGGTTGAAAATGAAGATCCTAATAATTTTTGGCAGTAGACGAAACCAGTCTGAATCACACATACATTTTGTTTCTGTTCCTATCAGGCTATTACATGAGTCACTTTTTTTTTTTTTTGAAAGCTTTTTTTTAAAAAAAAACATTAAGACAAAGGAAAGAATTACATCTTTGCTTCAGTTCAAACCTACCTGCTAAAATAATGAAGCAAAATTACATTAACTCTGTTTTGCATGCTTTGTGGATCGAAATCTATCTTTCTATAAAACAAGATATTTGCCAGAGTTAATAAGTAAGAGCCCTTTCTACTTCTTTCCTACAGATTTCTACTATATGTAAAATTAGCCTTGTTTGTGCCTAGGACACTGTGTTAAGTAGATGTTTTCTATTTGATTGCCATCCAGTCCACCTGGGAGGCTGTAGCTTCTTTTTACTTGTCTGCAGAGTAGGGAAAACAATAAACAAACAAAAAAGTCAGTGGAAGATTGGCTGGCTGGTGTTTGTTCTGCTTAATAACTTTGGGTAGTTTTCAGCAGCAATAAAGAATTGTCAAATAACTCTCCTGAACAGAGCAATTATCTGGGTGCTGTGCAGTAGATTCTCTTTAGGCATCTTCAGGCTTGTTTCCTGTCTAATGATTTGACATTGATATACCCTATTCTCTCATTTAGTGTAATTCTGCCACTGAACTAGTTACCGATCTAGTGAAACAAATGTACTGGAATTTTTCTGTGCCCATGGTGTACCTAATAAAATCTTTGTGGAAACATGGAGCACAAGAAATCAGAAATCAGTAAGTTGTTTATGCAGAACAAATAAAATATTGCTAAATATATAACATTGATCTTAATCCTACAAAAATGATGCAACGACACTTACAATTTAAAATAAAAGTTTGTGACATCCAGATGTAAATTTTTTTTTTTCAATAAGTGGGATGGCAAAAATCTTGGTTCATTATCTAGAAGAGAAGCTATGAATAAGACAAATAGGACAGCTTTTCTGGACAGTAGAGAAATGAGTGAGTACATGAATATTCATTTCACTTAATATTCAAGTTTCAGGTTTGCTTGCTATATCAATGAGAGTCAATTTTCAAATTTCTATGAACATTCTTAGAAATTATGTTGCTAGCAATATAAGCAAATCCATGTGAAAGAAAAGCAATCTAGATCACTTGTCCTGAGGTAAAGTTGTTGAAGTGTCATAGTCTACATTCCTGCTCAATATGTATATTACGTATATATGTATGTTATATATGTAACAATAAGTAATATATATATTTAATAATAAATGTAATATACATACACATTAAATATATATACAACTGTATATATGTGTAATATACCTATGCATAAGTACTTGAAGTGAAAATGCAGTTTCACTCCTGGAAAGAACTTCTGTACTGTGTTATGACTGAAATATATCTGAGTAAAACGAGGTTTCTAATAGGCAGCATATTTATGTACGCAAGAAACAAAATACAGTCATTAATATCTTCCACAGCAAAAAACCCTTCATGTTTTGTCTTCCTAATTTGATTAACTTTGGATAGTTAAGCTAATAAATCATCTAGGTTATTTGGAATATTGTTTATGCTTTGTTTCTGAAACAGTTTTTAAACCATTCTGTATGAAGAGTTTGCATTCTGATCAGTAATGGGCATAGTTTGTGTTTCACAAAAAGGAAGGTAAAGTATTTCTATGACTTTTACATTTAAGAAGAAAGATCACTAGCAGTATCAATGAGAGATCAAGTAACTTTCTTATAAAGAGATCTCAAAGAATTAAGAGAACAGTGAGATTCCTTGAATTAGTCTATCAGTACCTTTCTATGGATTTTTCAAGTTTTTCTTTACTACTGCAATATGTTTTAGACAATGTTTTTATTGCAAAAGTAGCTTCATATAACTCTGTGTTCTCTCATTCGATTTTTCTGTTACATATTTTCAATTTTGCCTTTTAGTATGATGTTCTCTTCTTTTGTAGAGGTTGCCACTAATAGATTGCTTTGAACCAGTACCTGAGTGAAGTTTAAAGTTTCAGGTCTTATTTTAGATTTTTTTTCAGCTGATCTAAGTGTTCTTGTCCCTTTAGAAATTATTTTAGATATACTTTTCTATTAAAGTTGGATTTTGCATTTTTTTCATAGAGATGTACTGAAAGCAGTATGCATAGTGATGAACTGTGAAATAAATCATTTAGTCTTCTAATTCCCTTCCCTAAGGCTGGGATGCTCCCAAGTCCCTAAAATCACATAATTAGACAGTGATACATGACATGAGATTACCACTTGCAGAATTTGAAGCAAAAATAATAATAAAGAAAAAATTTCACCTGTACCAACCCTTATGTAATTATACCGTGCAGTTGTTCCTACTTTGATTAATAGCCATGACAGGGACCATTTGGCCAGATAGTTAAAACTGGTAATAATGAAGCAGTTTTTAAATTTACCATCTGTGTTCTCAAAAGTTCTCCTTAGGGCTTTATCATATAGGAGTGTGTAGTTTCTGTTGAAAAATCTTTTAACTGTATTCGTAACCCAAAACACAGAACTATTTTGATTATGTAAGATGTGGGAAATGATGAACACAGTGTATAAATAAATATGACTTTTTCTCTATAATGGCAGCATAAGAGCAAGTGTAAAATAATATTATTTATTCTTTGGATTTCAGACAAAGTATTTAGAGTTAAATGCAGTATCAGAGGCTCATTTTCTGTGTGCGATGTGGTGAGTTTTCCTGACTTAGTGATGCTTGCAGTAGTAATTGATCTCACTGAATCATGAGCAGTGTTTTTTAGCTGGAAGGATCCAGAAATGTGTGAAGATGTCAGTATTTACTAGGTATGCTCTTTATGAATTTGTAAAGTAAAACTCCATTCCCAGTGTTTCACAATGAAAACTTACGGAATCTGATCTATGTAGAGCTCAAAGCAAAATATTTTAAGGGCAGACACAAGAGACAACTCTACAGACACTAGAGATGACTGTCTACGCGTTTAGTGTGATGTTTCAGGTTTGTCTTCATGTCTGTAAATTAGTATTTATCACCTTTGATATGAGCTTCTAATTTTTTTTTTTGCCAGTGTTACATGAACTTACTTGTTTCAGTATTAAATGTGATGGCCCTGTCTGCGGCAGGAAGGTTGGAGCTTGATGATCCTTGAGGTCCCTTCCAACCCAAGCCACTCTGTGATATGATTCTGTGATTGGACTGGCACTGTCTGTCCTTCCTTCTCTCTCCCTGCTTCCTCAGCCTATTCCCTCAAACTTTTGGTTACTTATGCTTAGCTAATCTCAAGGAAGTCATTCTCTCCTCTTTTTATAGGGATTTTAACACAATACAGTGTACCAGCAGTTCTGCAAAGCTAAAATGCAGGTTCCTTCCAGCTGCCGAGTCACAACCTTATTTAACAACAGAAGACAAACGGTATTGCAGTACAATAAACATGCAAATGGTTATGTAATTCATCATGTTAGGGAAATAAAAAAATACAAATGTATTAGGTATGTAATACATATTAGTATAAGGTATGCAAAGGTTCAAGAAACATCTGTGGGGAGATTAAGTGAGAGTAGAGGGAAGGTATCTAATAAATGTTCATAAACTATATCCACTAACAAAGACATACTATCAGAAAATGTCCCTTATGAACCTGAAATGAAGTCTTCTGAGGTGAAGGATTTTCCCCTCCTTTCTTGCTCTCTGTGTGTTCTGAAAAATTGCATTCAGTAGTGAGGATGTTCTAGATTTGGCATTCTTGGAAAGAATGTGCATCTGAGCATTCAAGAACTTTGTGACTGATAAGAGGTCTGGAATATTCATGTTCTTCATAGCTACTTATTTGATGGAGTTCATTTGCTGCACCTTGAACTTTTGTGAGTAACAAGGACTGAATAGACTTGCCAAAGAAGGGGTTCTAATGTTATCCCACAGCTTGAAATTCAAGCAAAAAATATATTGAAGGAGATGAAGATATACTTTGAAAGAAGAAATTTGTCTACTTAAATGTAAAATCTTAGTGCAACAATTCCAGCTGTTACAGCAGCTTGCATAAGTTTTGGCAGGTATGGTGTCTGTACATAGATAACTCTGCCTTTAAATAACAGGAATAGAATTTTCAATTTGTGATTTAAAAAGTTATCTGCAGCTGAATGAAATGAGATGAAGACAATTTTATGGTAACTAACTCACACTTAAATCTTGCTATTGGTATGAAAATGTTAGCAACCACCACAACATTTAGATCTAAATGTTGCAAACCAACTATGCTTGATACATTTGCTATTCAAAAGAATGTAAGTGGATTTTTGCATTAGATGAATCTTTGTAATGGGTATAACTAAAGGAAGTTGCATTTAAGAAGGAAACTGAAAATACTTTTTTTTACAAGATGAAAGTAGCTCATTCTATTCAAAGATAAAAAATAGCTGGAGTAGCAACACTGAGGTGCCAAATCTGTCGACATCACCTGCAGAAGTCTATTACTAACGTTCTAAACACCCACTTATCAATAAGTAAATATTTTTCACAAACATCTCCTGCATTGTTGACCTTTAAGTCCCAAATTTCAAGGGATGCATATAGAGAGATATGCCTTGAAATTGAAATGCATGCCTTTATTGGCTTCTGAAATTCAGATACTCAATGAATTTATGAATTAAGGTTTGCATGCAGATGGCTAACCTTGACCTGTGGCATCCCTAACAAGATAACATGAGAAGTTTCAGACTGCTACATATTACAGAGGGAGAACGATGCATGTGCAGATAGCCCACCTTCACTTATGGCACTACTAACAATGTAGTTCCATGAAAATATCAGGATACCATAGAGAACAAAGTGTATGCAGGGTACTAGCTTAATAGAATTAACAGCAATAGGGCAATCCTATAATAAATAGCAGATTATGACAGAAAATCAGCAGAACTGGGGCCAGTATGGAAGGGTTTAAGAAAGGTTAGCTCTGTACTCAGAACAAGATGGGGCAATAGGGGGAAATTACTGAAGAGTCAGGAGGAAAGGCACTATAAAGTTAAGCAAACCTTTTTGATCAGGGTTATTTAGGAGTTCCCGCAGAGCAGCCCAGTGCTTGATAAATGCAGCTTGGAGTAGCACTGTAAATTATTTTTGTTCCAACTGTACTCGTATATGACTTACTTCCAAGTTTGAGAGGCATGGGATGTTTTCCCCACTAGCAAAGCAACAACTAGAGAATATGTCTTGCCATCTTAATGCTATTGATTTTGTAATACCTTGTAATTCTTCTCACCTTCAATTTAGCCCCTGGTGTTCCCCAGGCAATTGTGTCCCTATATGTCTAATGTTCTATGAAGCTTACAATTGGTGCTCTTACTAACATTTATTCTCTTTACTGCTGGTACCAATAATATTTTCTCCTCGATTAATTAGTATAATCAAATTAAGCTCTGAGCAGTTCTTCTCATTCCATGTTTCCCAGTTTCTATTTCAGATTTGATGAAAAGTCAGTGCATTGAGTAACACACTTTTTTTTTTTTCATTTAGTCTTACAAGATTATTTTTCCATGTCTTAGCACATGCATCCAGACTTAGATATATTTTTGAGTACACCCTTACCATTAGCTCAAGCTTTGTGAATTTTTGTGCCTTACACATTCCTTCATTTGTAGAGCATAATGTTAAGACAGTGTAGCAGACTTCAGTAGCATCCTATTAAGAACCCCTTTCTTTTCTCCTTTTAATTTAGTCTGCATTTGTGGAAAGCGTAACTCAGAAGTGGTATTTACAAAGAAGAAAAATAAAGAACAGGGATGTTAAATTTTGCTATCGATCAAATTTACATAACTATAGTGCATAAAATAGTAATTAAGTGGCAGGTGGGTAGAGGGCTCAGTGTGAGAGACTGCAGACTTTCGGGGTCTGCTTTTCTGAAAGGGCTAACAGAGCAAATTTGGGAAAATCAGCTCTGGACTGAAAGATACTTTAGCAAGAGTGCATGAACATTTGTAGCTTTGTTCTGCTGTAGAAATTATGAGGGTTACAATTTAGTTACTTATTTTGCACAATATAAAGAAGTGTAGTTTATAGTGTGGATGTGTGGAAGATAATAGAGGATATCGGATGGAAGGTTTTCTCACAGTAGTGGTGATATAGTGAAACGAGGATCTGCTCCTAAGTAGCTGGGAGGATGAAACCTCCAGGAAGACTGATAGTTGAACACAGGCAAGTGAGAAATTAAAAAAAAAAAAAAACAAAACAAAAACACAAAAATGCAGGTTTTATTTCCACTTCACATTCTGCTTTTGTTGAAACATTTCTCAGGGATCAGTTTAATTGCAGCTTTCCCCACAGATTGTCATGAGTTACACTGTTCTGTGAAACAAGTCCTGGAAACTGAAAACCTGAAAAGGTACAGAGAAATTTGCTGTACAATGTGAAGTAATTATAATTATAAATAAATAAATAAATAAATAAATAAATAAATAAATGTTGGATGAAATATCTCTTTGCTCGGTTCTCCTAAATCTGATGCACAGCCTATGTAATAGGAAGCTACACTTTTGATTACGTGAGTTTAACTTGTGTTAATGCATATGGAAACAAAGACCCCTTCATATTCACCTTCAGGTGAATATGCTATGGGTCTTTGTGGAGGATGTTCCTCCTGCATTTGCTGCATGAAAAGAAGCACAGTATCAAGCTCCTACAAGTACAGTCATGTACAGTGATAAGAGGTGTCACAGATGAAGTGCTCACATGAGAGGTTTTAGAGAAGAACTTCACCTGAAAATTATCTGGTTATTGATACTTCAATGTTGAATGCATTTAATGCTCTTCAAAAAGTTTGAACTTTTTGTTAGGTCCAAGTATACAAAAGGTGAAACACTGTAACTGATGGAATGCTATTGAATTAATTTCACAACAACATTAAATCAGACTGTAAAACTGATGCTTGTTTTTTTTTTCTTTTTTTTCCCTGTTTGGTAGAGTGACTTCCTGGCTATGTTAGAAAAATAGATATTATAGTTCTAAAGGAGATAGTAAATAAATATTCCCTATGCTTTCTTGAATACTCTTGAGCTTTGCATTTAAAAAACTCTTAGAAAAATGTTATTTTATAGATTGAAAAGAACCACACCATAGCAAGCAACTACTGGTGACTTTCTTCAAAGACAGATTCTATGGATTACTCCAGTTATATGTATAATAGCTTACAGCACATTTTTGAGCATTAGAAATCTACAACAGGGTTATTTAGATATGAATGGAACATGTTTAGAGGGTGAAGAAACAATATTGCGTTCATTCATGCTTTCATTTTATCTCATGAGAGAATGTTAGAAGTTCTTAGAAACAAAACAAAACAAAAATGATGACAACAACAATAAAACTTTAGACATTGTTTTATCCACAAAATTAATCTGTAACACAAGTGCTGCTTCAAAAGAAATGCCTTCTATTTTATGATGTTGGTCCACAACATCAGAGGTGAATGCTGGTGGTATGGCAGTAGAGGCTTAACCTTCCCGTTAATATTACATTCCATTTCTTGCTTCATGACAAATGGTAGCAGAAGGGCAGTCTGACAAAATGACTTTTGACATGGAAGTGTGCATGGAGTGTATCACTGAATTCCTCCATGCAGGAAAAATGACACCCACTGACATTCCTTGACACTTGGTGAACACATATGAAGACCAAACAGTGGGTGTGAGCACAGTGTACCAGTAGGTAGTACTGACAGTGACAGTGTGCTCACCTCTGTGCAGATTTTTAAGAGTATGACATGCAAGGTCTTGTACATGGTGATGACTAGGTAGATAGATAATGTCTTATAGCTGAGAATTTTCTCTATCAAATAGTGTTGTTGTGCTCTTTGTATCAGATGTATTTTCCATGGAAATGAATAGGAAGCTTTACTATCATAGTGACCTATGTAATAATCTTTGTAACGACTCAAACAATTTCAGTCAGTTTAACTGGTATAGTACCATGTGGCTGCTGAGTAAAAGGTGTTGAATACAAGTTTTGAAAGCTCACTTACTTCTCAGATGTACTAATTGCAGCCTAGTTATTGTAGTTTGCCTGTGGATGATGGGCTGAATAAAATAGGCCATATGGAGTGATGGTATCCATACAAATTGTTTGCATATAGTGAATAAATGCAAACACCAGGTATTTACAGAGAAGACATTAGGAAGTAAAATTATCCTACCACTGTAAATTCCCTCAATCCAAGCCTGCAGAGTAGAAGTAATTCTGCACATTTTGAAAGATAAGTGAAATTGTTTAGCAAATTAGTTTTTTCTTTCTTGCACCTGTTGTTCTTTGAAATAGCAAACAGAAGTGCCTAATCAACATCTGACTTGCTATATTTCCTCCTTCCTCTGGTTTGTATTCTTTCTTAGTAGGAAGGAATGCATATGTTTTGTTTAATAAAATAGTCTATTAACTCTTATTAGTGCAAAGCAGGAGAACATCCTCCTTGGTTCTCACAGCTGTTGTCTCCTGCCAAGGTAAGTACGCAAAAGGCTGGATGCTTAATCAGGGCATGAATTCTAGTGTCCTCAGATGTTCTGGGTGGTCCATGACAATGAACATCAGAGGACTCATTTCCACTACAGCACAAAATTAGCTCTGTGATGTCTATTGTTCTCTAATTTCTCACTTATCATTCTAGAAATGTAATCCCAGGTGCCTCATTCCTATGCAAGCAGATGTGGAAGCTCATAAACTGAATTGTAACCTGAAGGAATGAGTTGTTCTCGGATCTTTTTGTTGCCAGGGAAACTACATTCTCAGTCTGTGTATATTTGCCATAGCCTTTTTTCCAAAGCTGTCTAAATTTCATGTTCTGGCACTTGGGAACAGAGTGAGAAAGAGAAATAGTAATATGTATCTCCTTTTATCATTGGTTTCTTAAATATTTACAAAAATAGACCATGCATTTTATTTTAGAACATATATGACTTCACTGGGTAAATAGATAATCCTATGAAGTATTTAATATACATATTTTGGTCCTTTTGGCTTTTTCCCTGTGCTCTACTTAACAGTCAATAAGAGTACGCTTCAGTATGGCCTGAATGTCTAAATGGGTAATTCAAAATAAAAAGTTGTGTCAGGAGTGACTATGATTTTTCTTTTTCCAAACTACTCAATGACGCAAAATCAGAATGGAGGTTGTTGTTAAATCATGTGTCACTGATGGGGACACAATGGATCTGATGAACTATTCTTTATGGCCAAATTTTAAAATTTCTCAGTAATAGTTGAAAATAGCCAGTTCAACTTCTGTATGTACACAGGAAACTGCATTTTAAATGCCAGCATTTGTATTTATGGAACAGCTATTCTGAATAATATTTTGGGCTTTCTTTAATGTACTGATATCCTGTTTTTCCTTTGAGGATTGTAAAGTTGCATTTCAGACACTAGAAAAATCCAATCTGCAGACAAAGGTATAAGCTTTTTTTTTTTTTTGGTATTATGTAATAAATAGTTTTTAAAAAAACATCTCTTTAAAATGTAAATAGATAGTGACATAAATGGAAATCTGAGCTTCTTCAGGTATAAAATAGGAAAACTATAGGAAAAGCTATTATCAGTCAGTGACAAACTAGATGAAATTGCTAATAACTAATAATATCCTGGTTCTACTATTGGTAAAGCGATTCCAAAATGTTACAATAAAATGTGGGAATCAAAGCAAAATAATTTAGGAGTTGAGCATGTAATTTGCAGGTAGCATGTGGATCTATATGTGGGATTGGTTTTGTTGTATTGTGTTTTCTGGTGTTTGAGAGGAAATGAAAAATCAAAATTTAATTATTGCTCAAAAGCTTGTTGAGATGAACCAACTCCCGCTTGGTGACACTTCCATGTCAGACACCATTCTGTCAGGCTGCTCCTCTGCTGCCATCCATCACACAGCAACAAAATGTGATGGAATATTGGTGGGAAGGTTCAACCTCTACTGCTGTACCACCATCTCTGACTTTGGGGGCCAACATAATAATACAGGAGGCATTACTTTCACAGTAGCCCTCCTAATACAGTCTTGTCATATTCCAAATTTTATTCCACAAGTTCTCGGTGGTTTTAAAATGATGGGGGCTATAAAACTCGAACAGATTCATAAATTTCAGGTCATGACAAAATGCATACTCACAGGAATGTTTGTTAGGAGATTAAAAGCTAGATCATAGTAAAGCTGAAATTTTAGTGTTATTTCTGCCAGAACAGGTAAAGAATCAGATCAAAGATTACTTTGATATAGAAATCTTAGAATGTGAATGATGTGTTTAGTATAAGTGTGTCCAAAACTGTTACCTTTGAAGACTATGCACACAAATATTACTGAAATGTTAATTTCATTAAAATATGTAAGAAACTGAAAGAGATTATGGAAGAGTTCAGTAGATACCCATTTGGTAATATTTAGAAAGCTAAGCAGAACCTTGTATAGGGATTGCTTAAATGTGTTTGGAGATTTACATTATATGAATATTGACTTGTATTTGAGTAAGAGAAGAGGCTCACCCAGAAGATGAGAGGAACAGCTGTGAGGTGCAGAAGCTGTTGATAAATAGAGCTCACAACCATGCCATAAGGCTGGTCCCATGCAATTTGTGAAGAACTGCGTGGTTCAGGTGAAGCATGGTTGAACGAAACTGTAGCATGATTTTGCTCATATTTTAAAGGAACTGGGGAGGTGGCTTTAGCACAAAAATATAATCAAATTGGTTATTCTAGCTATGTTTCCTGTGGCCTGTGCTGATGAGGAGACAACCTAAACTGAAGATGGGAAAGAAAATATTCATGCACCAAATGGTTGATACTGAATAACTTCAGTTCTTTGCCTGAGTAGCTGAGCCTATGCCACAATCTCACATGTTACAGTTGCATACTGTGCTTCTATCTCAGTGTACAAGGCTTAAGTTTCTGAACTTCAGCTTGACTAATCCTCTAAATTTCTGGTCTATTTGAAGTCAAAAACCTAAATTCCAATTTTATACTCATGCTTCCACTTTTGAAAATTAATTTTCAAAGCTTCTCAGTATTGTCTTCTTACAATCCTCAAAATCAAATGTACGGCATGTGAACAAATTTACTATCCTTTGTTGAAAGTAATGTCTTTTCAGATCACATTTTTCCGTTGTTTTATTCTTATCTTTTCCCCATAATATTCAAAGTAGTCATGATGCAGTTATTTTATATAAATAAAGCACACTAATAATGGGACACGTTTATCACGACACCAAATTGGCTGGGAGTGTGGATCTGCCTGGGGGTAGCGAGGCCCTGCAGAGGGATCTGGACAGGCTGGAGAGCTGGGCTGAAGCCAACGGGATGAGGTTCAACAAGACCAAATGCCGAATCCTGCACTTTGGCCACAACAACCCCAGGCAGCGCTATAGGCTTGGGTCGGAGTGGCTGGAAGACTGTGTGGAGGAAACGCACCTGGGGGTGTTGATTGATTCTTGGCTGAACATGAGCTGACAGTGTGCCCGGGTGGCCAAGAAGGCTAACGGCATCCTGGCTTGCATCAAAAACAGTGTTACTAGCAGGAATAGGGAGGTAATTGTCCCCCTGTACTCTGCACTGGTGAGGCCGCACCTCGAGTACTGTGTTCAGTTTTGGGCCCCTCATTGCAAAAAAGACATTGAGGCCCTGGAACGTGTTCAGAGGAGGGCTACGAAGCTGGTGAGGGGCCTGGAGCACAGGCCTTATGAGGAACGGCTGAAGGAGCTGGGATTGTTCAGCCTGGAGAAGAGGAGGCTCAGGGGAGATCTTATAGCTCTCTATAACTTCCTGAAGGGAGGCTGTAGTGAGCTGGGGGTCAGCCTTTTCTCTCGTGTAGACAGTGATAGAACTAGAGGCAATGGTTTCAAACTGTGCCAAGGGAGATTCAGGCTGGACATTAGGAAATATTACTTCTCGGAAAGGGTGGTCAGGCATTGGAATGCACTGCCCAAGGAGGTGGTGGAGTCACCGAACATGGATGTGTTCAAGAGACGTTTGGATGTTGTGTTGAGGGATATGATTTAGCTGGGGAGTATTGGTGATGGTTGGACTGGATGATCTTTTAGGTCTTTTCCAACCTTGATAATTCTGTGATTCTGTGATTCTGTGAAGTCCTATTCTGTACAGAGCTTAGTGTTTCTGAAATTGGAAGTCTGGCATGGCTTTCTTAAATCTGAAGTATTACGTTTGCCATTCTGTTATCAATCACTATGTAAGTTTTGGCTGGACTGCCTCATTTAGCTCACATTACAGACCAGAGGTGTGAAAGCTTGCAAAAAGGAGGGGGAAATGCCTTTTGGAAGTACTGTTTAACGACAACTTTGCTTTCTGAACACTTTACATTTATCAGTGTATAAGTGGACCTAAATTCCTGTCAAAATACACAATTTCTATCCATACTGGAATTGTACAGACCAGCTGTCAGTCTGTCTCAGCACTCTGTCTTCTGCTTTACAGAAAATCATCTTTCAATAAATGATCTTGCGACTTATCTATATGCAGTAGGCTGCTCACTCTAGAGATAACAGTGAAAATACCATACTTTCCAGTAGATCTCTTCTTCTGGCTTATCTTTTAGTGTCTCTGAGTGTCTTTGAAGTACTGAGAGGTGGTATGTTTTTTCATTCTATTTATTTATTCATTTAATTGTTATTATTTTCATGTAGGCTGGCTGCAGAAAGCTATTATTAATTGTACTAAGCCATTTATGGCTTTAGATTTTTAAAATAACCCTACTGAGACAGAATTTTCCCACGGCTTTTATTAATCGGCAAAGCAGTCTTATGTGTTTATAATCAGTCAACTAATTAGTCATCCTATGTGATGGTTTATTAAAAGCAATCAAAATTTATCACTAAATAATACTCTGAGGTCAAATAAAATATCATAATAACAAGATGAGTTAGCTGGGAAATTTTAACACAAATTTCATCATTATGAGAACTGTCATTTCTGTTAAACTAACATTTTTATGCTTTTTACAAATTTTTACACTTAATTTTTGCTTCAACCAACAAACCAAAATTAGGTATTTATTCCTAAGGTTGTTCAAATCACTCTATTTTTTCTTCAAAAAGGGAATCTCTTCTTATGTCTTGTTTTGTCCTGGGAGAAACCTCTGCACCCTGCTGTCACGGCTGGACCTCTTTGTCTTGTCGATTTTCTCTCTCTCCTATATTGTACTGTGGGAGGTGTGAACTGGCTGTGGAATCTGGCTTATGAAGAAAAAACACAACAACAGTCTGTTGAATAACGATAATGTCCTATACTGCCCTGCATGTGTGCAAAGTTTATGTTAACTGGTTACCAGAGGCATGTTTTTCTCTTTGCCTATGCTGAGTTCCTCTTGATTTCAATAAGACAATTAAGTGTGGTGCAGATTTATTTGTGGGCTACAAGTCTTTCAATAGAAATTTCATTTTTCCAAAGTTTGAAAAGTTGTTGCTAAAATAAAACTGATCTACTTTGACAGATTATAGAAGCATGAAAATCTTCACCATGGTGATCAGATGGTCCATGTAAGCCATCTGTATTGTGTTTTTAGATCGAAATCCATTATGTTGTAACTACTGTTACTCTGTTCTTGAAAAGTATAATTTACCTTTTGTGTAAATGTGATTTTAATTTTTTTTTTTAGCTATAAGCAAAGGTTATAAATTCAACCTACTCAACGTTCTGTCTCCTGCTGTCAAATTTCAAATGTATTTAATGCATATTAGGCATAGGATTACTATAGGGGTGCTATGTTCATTCTAGTACTTATTTTAGATTAGATGCCTCTGGCTTTCTTTAAATTAAAAAACTCAAGTTTTTCTCTCAGAAACAAGTATGTAACACACAGCATGAAACTCTCCAGAGGAGCATGCAGCAGAACCTCTTCTATCACACCTCCTGTTGAGGGTGTCACTGTAGACTGTGTCCTTATTCTCTGGCCCTGTGTCAGCTGATTGCTCTCTGCTCAGAATGACCTGAAAAGAGTGTTGTCCCTCTGGAACAAGATATTCCCCTGTGATCTGAATCTCAGCTGGGTTTTCAGGCTGTACATTTTGTTTGTAGCCATCATAAGGAAAACTGTTTTCACATTCATTTTAGATATAACCTTTACCCACAAGTTTTAAGAAGATATACTTTATCAGTTTTTGGAATTTTTACTATAATAACTGTTCGTAGAATAATAGTTATTGGTCCTTCCTATCAGTATGCATTAACACCACATTTAAATATTGGTGAGTTTGAATTTAACAACAATATAGAAAATGTAATAAATATTTTATTACGTTATATTATTCAGACACCACTTGCGTCACATTCAGTGCATGTTTAATGATCAGTTTTATAAAAATGGAAATAAGAATGTGCTTATTTGAATCTATTCATACTAACTTCTTTCAGAAGTTGATCCTGCTTTCCTTTCCATTACTGCTATATATGTTCTACACTGAAATGTAGTTCACCTTCGTATTACTGGGTCACATGATTCTGAAACCCTTTCTGAATCTAAAAGCACCTCTTTAAAGTATGTATGCAAATCTGGTTAAACATCACTGATATTTTTCTGTCTCCTTGAACTGGGTCATCACCCAAACCTGAAGAATATGTGAATCACCTTGTTATTTTATCAAGATGAAGTGAATTGAGTGTTGAGATGCATTTTTATCAGTATTAGAGCAGATAAGCAGAATATCACATAATCAGAAGTATGCTTGCAAATGTAACATAACATTTAATGTACTTGGATGCATACTCTGCTATATATTTAACTACATTTTTCTATGATTCTCTGAGAATTTTGGTAAGAATTGACATAACTTTGTCATTTCAGTTATTCTTTAGGGTAATAAAATTCTTAAATGAACCTCAGAGTATAAACCTAAGGAGGGAAAGGACTGTTTCTAGGTAAGAATGCACATGAAAAAGACAATGCACAATACTGTTGGACTTCATTTTAACAGAAAATTTGAAACAATCTACAGTATCAACACTGTGCTTTGCTGTGTAGCTAGTGTGCAGCTCTTGTGAATTTTTACCATTTTTTACCATTTTTACCATTAAGAAACGGAAAGAAAATTTGTCTTTTAACTGAATGGTGGGTCAGCTTCTGAACAGTTTGAGCAGGACATGTGCGTAGAGATACTAATGTACCATTGAAACTCATCAATCATCACACCTATCTTTCCCTGCAGAAGTCGGATTGGCAATAAAGACTATAAGCCAGCAAAAGCTCTACTTGCTTGATTTCCAGTCTTGTATTGCTGTATTTGAATGCAAAAAAGACTCCAGAGATACTGAAATATAATGCTTTTGTACTACTGAAACTCAAAGTGTTGGTACATAGAGCTTCAAATTGTCACTGGTTAGAGTATATCTAAAGCTAAATCCTAAATGATAGAGTTTTCTTGCTTGAAGTGTTTTTATAAATATATTGTAGTGCCCTAGGAAAAATAAATTACTTCTCCAGAACTGTGAAATTCTGCAATGTGTTTTCACAAGTGCTTCTTTTTGCACTGAGAAAATTCAACTCTGGTTATTAATTTAACTTGATTCTAAAGCTTCAAAAAGCAAAAATGGTTATGTTTGATTTTTTTTTGTTTGTTTATTTTTTGGTTTGTTTTTTTTTGTTGTTGTTTTTTCCTTCATCCATTTTCATTGCTTCTGGTAAAATGTAAACAATAAATAAATGTAATAGAATCAGTTTAGTTAAGAATGCTGCAGATCAGCTTCTGGAAGAAGAATTCAACTCTGGTGAGGCTTCGCAAAATGAATTTGGCAAAATGAAGTTGTTTCCTTCAATTCTTGTAGATTAAGATAGTCTAAGTAGCTCATTGGTTTAATGTTTCATGCTGCATTTAGTTCCTGAAAAGAAAGATCTGCATAGAATTATGCTTCTGTAAGAATTTTTTTTCCAATTCTTAAATTCTAAGGAGATGTAATTACCAGTTCTTACAGTCAAAATACTGAATGAAAAATATCTTGGTTTGTGTTAGCTCAAAAATGCAAAAATGTCTGAAGCAATAAGGCATTTTTCTTCATGCTTTTATTTGCTTGTTTATCTGCTGCATTAATCAGATGGATCTCACATAATGATATAAGAAGTACCTCATGTAGTAGCAGAACTAGGACTATAATCAGAAATTGATGATCAAAGGGATTTTGATTTACATCTGGAGCAAACAGTTTTGGGAGCCAATCTGAATTTAGATAAAAATCCTAGATCTGACTTCTTAACCTAGCTTCCAAGTTTCTTCTCATAGCAGTAAAAGGGATTGCATGCAAAATATAGACAGTCCTAGTATGATATGTCCTATCTGGCATCTTTTCAAATACCATACTATCAGTACCTGGGATGGAGTAATGCTGGACACAGGCATAGACTGGAAGCCCAATAGACAAAGAGCAGCTGGTTCAGGCTGGGCATTAGCAATGTAGGTTATGTTTGTTTGTCTGTCTGTTTGTTTGTTTTTTGTTTGTTTTTGTTTGCTTGTTTGTTTGTTTGCTTGCTTGCTTGCTTGATTTTGTTTTTGTTTTTTTTCTTGAGGGTGGTCCAATAGTGTAGCAGGATTCCGAGAGAGGTGGTTGATGCTCCATGATCATCAATGTTTAAGTGGTATTAGGACAATGTCCTCACAAGTATATTTTAACTTCTGGTCAACTTTGAAGAGATCAGGCAGCTGTGCTAGATACCTTTGAAGATCCTTTCCAACTGAACTGCTCTATTCTATTCTACTTTTGTACTTGGAAGTAACCATAAAAAATCATTCTATCATGAGGTCATCCCTCTTTTGTTATCTTATTCTAAGGTCAGGTGACCTTGTGAATTTTACTGATTTGAGCTGAGCTAAACTGATTTGAACTGCCTCCATTTGTGCTTCTACCATGTGTCTAATCAGTATAAGATTTCAACTGATAGATAATGAAAGATTTATAAGATGAGTTTGCAATGCTGAAATTTCTGAAAGACGATTTGCAATTATTAAATTGGAAAAAATCCTAATGAGCAATAAAACACCCATAGAAGTGTGAGCTTTTCCTCACTGCTCTGCAAAAGGTGTGTATGGCATAAAAATTATATTTTGGCTTTCAAAATGAGTTGTGTGAAATAAAAAAAAATAGAGTTTTCAAAATATGAGTGTAGCTCCCATATTCTGTGGCAGTGCAACTGTATTTTTAGCCTGGATGCCTGAGAGTTCTCTTTTTACAGTAGTGTAACAAACTGAGAGTTGTCCTTCTTGTTATGTTTTCCTTAAACTCATCCATGCATTTCATTCTTTCTCTTAACATCTGTATTTTTTCCCTCTTTCTGCCAACTTTAACTCTTTGTAAACATACCATAAATGGTAAACTCTTCTATCTTCTTTCCTTATTTTCTGTCAACAGACAACGAAATTATGAATCTTGGTGGAAATTGCTGCCAGAAATGCTTCCTATTTTCTGGTCCAGGAATAATTACCATGCCATCTACAAACAGATCTTTTTTCCCAAATTTATTCACTGCTGGGAAGAGCTTTAGAAATAGACCTTGTTCTAATTAGGCATTTGATCTGTTTTTCCCTTTTAGCTGTACACCATTGCACGTACTTTATTCAGTTTAATTCCTTGGTAAGAACAGTTTTATTGTGTGTGACATTGTAAATGACCATTGTTTTCCATGTGCAGTAATAAAAAGGACTTACCCTTAGTAGGGCTGTAGAAGATGCATGAGGAGAGTATTTGCACATTAATTATACCTGCAACATGGCTTGATGGCTCATAATTTGATTTTGAATAGTAGTAGACAGGATAAAAAAAATGTCTCCTGCTGTTTAGCTTTTCATCTACTAATTGGCATTTCCAAAAGACCTCTCTTTTAAGGGAACTAGAAATACAACTCTGTATATTTTCTGGTGCCTTGTTCTGTTTCTTTTTGATACTGTTTTGCCTTTTCCAAAATGATGAAAATTTTCTTTCGGTTCACTTTTTAGAAGGAAGTGTAATTCACTATTTAATTCTTGTCTTTGCAGTGGATCCATGTGATAATCCCTGCAGTCAGTACAAAAAAATAGAACTTCAAATTAAGATTTTTGTCTTGTCCTCTGAACTGTTTGTAAGATATTGTTGGCCAGTGTCTTAATTTATCTCTATCCCCATGTTTAGAAATGGAAGGAAAGGGAGATATTTATCAACTCATATTGATTATTCAACTCAATCATCAGTATTTGGAGCTTACTTATGTAACACAGGAAAGAAGCTCCCAAGAGTCTTAATTATTTCCAGAGTAAAATATTATTGGAATTAATATTACGTTTTTAGGATGGTCATAGACTGTGGTGGGACTCTAGGCCCTTAGCCACAGTACTTCCATAATTCAGAGAGCATTCTTAGGGATGTAGCTATTTAATTATAATGCAACAAAGTGATCAAATTATTTGTCATGGAATTAGCTATATGTACCTTTTTCCATCAGTAAAAGGTCAAGAACATTTTCAGGATTGACCTAAGTTTTGGACATTGTTGTATTTTCATGAGAGTATCTATATTAAAATTTTGTTTCTCAGCAAAAAAGCCCGCATTTTGACATTGAATAGACCATTGTCCCAGTCTCTATTCCTTGTTCTCTAATAAAAAACTGCAAAGTCAACACATCTTGACAGTTTTTATGAAAATTAATTATAGTTTTAGCAACTCATAATATAATAAAATAATTCAATTTTCACATAAAATAAAACCTTCTCTAAGCAATCATTAACTGCGCTCTCCTTCACCATCTATTTCTTCTGATTAATATTAATGAATCATTTTAGTAGAGTAGTAGAGTAGCGTTCTTTCAACATCAAAATCCAGGAAGAAAGGAAGAAAACAGAAGAAAAAGGAATAACTACAATGATTTTTTGGGTTTTGCTGTCATAAATACCGTGAAGGTGCAGTTGGGAAATTCTTTAATAGCCTGACACTTTAGGAAGAATCATTGAAAAAATTCCATAAGAAAAATGTATTCCGAATCTGACAAAATGTTTTGATGGGAACACACTGATTTCTGTCTCTGCTCTTGGGAGAGACTTGCTTGCTTCTCAGTTTTGATGGCATGCTGCTGCCCGGTGCTGTCAGAGGGACAGGAGGCTTCTGCTACGGCTCTCTGTTTCTTTGTAAATCTCACTGTTCAGGGACCTAGTTCCTGATTTCTTGGCAGCTTACTTTCAGCCTGCTCAATTTCCCATGGAGATGACTCTTTAATGAGTTAGAGTCCTGAGCAGCTGTTTTCATGATTCAGTCACTGCATATAGTAAGTCATTTGCATCCCATTATATTTAGTCTCGCTATAAAACTAGAAATTAGCTGAGTTTCATATCACTGTATGTGTTTGTATAAGTACTTCTGGAGTTTTATGACATGAAAAGTGTATATACTGAGACTCATAAACTCAGAGGTGAATAATATCGCCTTTTCTCACCAGCTTGTTCATATCTGCCTCATAGGAAAAGTGTCCTGGCAAGATAATTGATAATAGAATCCAGCTACCCAGGCATTTACCTCTTCAAAATGTGTCTACTTATTCCTAGCACTTTGTCAGGTGGCCTTACAGTCTATGACAATATCCTAGTTACATTCATCAAATAGAATCTGGAAATCCTAAGGACTGTATTCACATTAAATAGAATGCTAAGGAAGACATATACACTTCAAGTTAGAGGTTAGAGTCTGGGAGGCAATACCAGAGGCTTCAGATCACAGAAACACAGAAAGTAATATCAACTGAGTAGCTCTGCATGTATTTTATTGTGGTGCATGTATTTAACTTCTACCCAGTCCCACTCACAAACAAATGGTTTCTGTTGTAATATTTTAGATTCAAAATATTCATGATAAATAGCAATGAAGAGCATGGTCTACTTTTGTGATCTTTCTTTTTTTCTTCTTCTTTTTCTGTTTTTGTTTTAATTTTAATTTTTAAAGGATGGTGTTAGTAATATTCAATGGATACTTTCTCCTGTTGACTCCTGTCAGTGGAGAGTAGTTAACAGTCAATGAATAATAGATGACAGATCCAAAAATATTAGGAGGATGGCAATAGTACTGGATAAAATGCTAGCAAGAAATATGTTCTAATGAATGAGATTAAATATCTGCCAAGAATGAAATACCACCTAGGTACGAAATAAGATAACAAAATATTAAGAAAATGGTATACTAGAAAGAATGCAAAAAAGGAAAGCACTTACTAGATGGAAGTTGTTTCACAGCTACTGTATTGTGTATTACTATTGGCAGTGATGACACTGCAGTTAAAATGAAGGTAATTAATATGGTCTTGTAGTTGTTATTTCTGTGACTCTTGACCTGAGATCAGGATCTTATAATGTGATGTTCATTAGCAATATATTAGCTTTCTTGGGGAACATACAAAGTTCCCTAAGTTTTGAGTTCAATTTGTCAAATCTTAGCCAAGGGATAAGGTGTGGGTTGTTGCTGTGTTCTGTTGCTATGCAGTGCATGCAGGGTTAAAAAAGCACATAAACTGTGGTGGCTGTTTCATGGCATAGGAGCAATGGCTTAATGAATCTGCAGGTCAAAGGATGAGACATCATACATATAAAGTGAGGTACTGTGTGTGATTTCTAAAGAAAATTGCAAACAGTAATATAGCAATGAAAATACTAAGGCACTAAGTTACCACGTGATGTCTTTCCCATTGAATCTCTATAGGTAAACCTATGAGGGCTACTTTGAAAGTAGTGCCTCCTATTTTATTACATTGGGCCACAACATCATAGACACACGTTGGTATGACAGTAGAGGCTGAACCTACCCATCAATATTCCATCAAATTTTGTTGCTGTGTGACAGACAGAAGCAGAGGGGCAGTCTGACAGAATGGCATCTGACATGGGAGTGCAAATGAAGCAGAGGTGTGTCACTGAATTCCTCCAAGCAGAAAAAATGGCACCCATTGACATTCACTGACACTTGGTGAATGCTTATGGAGACCAAACAGTGTATGCAAACACAGTAAGGTGGTGGGTGATGCGTTTCAGCAGTGGCAGTAGAGACAGTAGGTCACCTCTGCAGATGCAGATTTTAACTAATGCACAATGCAGGCTCTTATTCATGGCTGGCAAAAATGCACAGATTATGATGGTGACTGTGTTGAAAAATAGCATTTCGTAGCTGAGAATTTGCGCTTATTCTTGGTGTTATCATACTCTTTACATATACTGTAGTTTCCATGGAAATAAATAGGAGGTGTTACTTTCAGTGTGTCAGGTGTATAAAGAACCTGTATATGATGGTAAGTAGGGAAACAGGTGAAGATGAATTAAAGCTTCTCTGGATTGAGCTAGTGCTAGTATAATTCCATATTTAATCCTTTCATGGACTTTTAATGATTTCTATGTGAGAACTTCCCTTGAGACTTTTTCTTTCATGGTAGCAACATGGTGTGCAAAATGTCCTTTTGCACATAACTGATAGCAGAAACAACAGCACTTTGAAATTATGCTTCTGGGGAAGTTATAATGGCTGCTGAGAGGATTTGTGGAAGCAGCTTGCACTTAGCTTCTTGGTCTGGCCATCTTCAGATGGTATCATCTGCTTTATCTTAAATTGGTCTGCTTGGAAACTTCTGTGAGGTTTACCTGTGTACACAGTTTTTGTTCTCCTATCAAATCAACAGGGGGCTCTTTGCAGAAGGCTACACTGCGCAAATTTTTATGTTTTACTATCTGTATAACAGAGAAATGACTCACACCTCACTGCTATAACAGCTGTCAGCTGGCCTTAGAAGCTTAAATACAAGGCTGCTTCAAGAGTAATGCCTCCTATTTTGTCATGTTGGCCCATGGTGTCAGAGGCAGATATTGGTGGTATGGCAGTAGTTTGAATCTTTTTATTCCCATGAATATTCCATTACATTTTGTTGCCGTGTGACAGATGGCTGTAGAGGAGCAGTTTGACAGAATAGCATCTGACATGGAAGTGCAGATGAAGAAAAGGTGAGTCACTGAATTCCTCAAAGTAGAAAAAATGGCACCCACTGACAGTCATCACCCTCTAAACTGTGCTGTTCAGACTGTTTTCAATCTATCTCACTGTCTGCAAATTCAGTTCATAATTATCAGCTTCTCTATGGGAATCCTAATGGAGATGGTGTTGAAAGCCTTAGGAAAGTAAAGGCAGATCATTTCCAAAACTCTCTCCTTGTCTACCAAGCCACTCATTTCATCATACAAGATGATCAGGTGATTTAACACTACAGTGCAACTGTAAGACAGACAACTTAGGGTACCGAGAGGAAAAACAAAAAAACCCACATTAATATAAATATCAGTGCTTCTCAACCTAATGAGCTACACAGAAGAAACTTTGAAAGTATTTTAAAATTCTCCTTTTTCAGTACCATCTCAGTTTATTGGAAAGCTGCCTTAACTTCCTACTATCTAATGGCTAATGCATTCTTCTAGGACGAGGTTTAGAAAGCAAAACAATTTCTGTGCAAAATTAATTGTCTAGAGTAAGAAAGTCATCTAGAATCTGCTACTTGATAGAAAGAAACACACCTTCAGGAAGAGTTTCATTTCATTTGTTTTATGATGGCACAAGTCAGTATCAATATTTCTTTCTCCATTGGCTGGCTACAGGAGGATTCTAACCCTGAAGACACACCTGTATTTAAAAGGGTAGATCAAGGCAAGAACTATTTCATGTCAATTCATCTGAGCCAATTTTGAACTCTTTACTCATCAAAGTGGCTTAACATTAAGTGGCAAGTTAATTTTAGGCCTTTTCTTCATTTTCTTGAAAATTTTTCTTGAAAGCACCTTACTCCTCCATCCTGACCATGAGCCTGTAGACCCAAAGATACAGCTGCTATAGCCATTTCTGGTGTTCTGCTGAAGTAAATCTCCTCAGAACAATGCATTACATTATACTTATTTTCTGATAAAATACAAAAAACCTTCTTTGAAAAGTTACAGAAGCGTCTTTTCCATCTTCCATCAACATATAATATTTTCTCAGTTCAACTTGCAGGTGTTCCCAGTCTGCAGATCTTCCAGAAATGGGGCAAGGCATCCCACTGCCGCTCAGTTTGATGGGAGAACCAAGTGATCTACTCATGACAGCCATCATCCCTGGGATAATGAAGCAAACATGGATGATTCCTTGGCTAGTGCACCCTTGCAATTTCATTGCTTGTTTTTGTGGTATGTCAGCTCTGGATTTGGATTTTAATAAGGTATAGAAACAAGTATGCTTTCTGCAGTTACTGTCATTTCATTACTGAAATTGCAGCAAATGTCCTGAGTTTTATTTCTTACTGATGAGATCACATACTGAAAAAGTCATGTATTTTCATGGAGTGAGGATGTAGGTTTTTGACAGATGTTTGTAAGAGCAATGCATGTAGGCACCTTTCTCTCCAAAAGTATAAAAAGGTCATGGAAATTAACCATTTTGATGTGAAAACAGCAGCCAGGGAAGGCTGACTGCCATTTTTCTTATTTCATAAGGCACAACCACCGCTGTTGTATCTTATGCAGTAACATTCTTTTGCCTCTCAGAAGATTTGGATGTATGTTTTTTTCAAATAGAGAACTTGAAAAAAATATTGAATCTTTTTCATGCAGAGATTTAGGCACTCATCATCCTTGGGAAGTCAAGCCCTTTGTGGGTCATGCATGCATATGGTTTTAACTTTGGTGACAGCAGAAGCAATTGTGGGAAGCAGTGAATAAAAACCTCAGCTTGTTGTCACTCCTAGTTCTTGTTTAAGTAATATTCCTTTCCAGGAACATTCTAGCCATATTCTAATGTGATTTGGAGTGACATTTTTATTTGATACGAGATGTCTTTCTGTATTTGAATTTGGAGTTAGTCTATGACTTCCTGTGTGTGACTTTTAGTGAGGTGATTTTTTGTGTGTGCAGGGAGGGGCCCATTATTTCTGTGAGTGAAAGCTCTAACATAGGCCTGCAAAAAGTGGGTGGAAGGACAACTCAATATAGTAAAGTAGTAAACATGGTCATTTGAGATTTTCAGGCTGGGATTCATTTCCATTTTCTTTCTAGTAGCTGGCATGGTGCTGTATATTGGGCTAGGAGAAAAAACAATATTGATAACACACCAGTGTTTTATTTGTTGCTGAGCAGTACTTACAGTGAAGGACTTTTCATCCTCTCACAGAGCCCTGCCAGTGAGGAGGCGGGAGGGTACAAGGAGAGGGAGGGGACAGAACCAGAACATAAACTGGCAAAGGAATACTCCATACCATATGGCATCATGCTGAACATTAAAACTGGAATGAGATGCCTGAGAGGGGCTAGCACTGTTCAGGAACTGGCTGGACATTGCTTGGTGGTTGGTGAGCAACTGTGTATTGCATCACTTGTTTTGTATATCCTATAACCATTGTTATTTTCATTCAATTTCTGTCCTATTCAACTGTCCTTAACCCAGGCGTTTAAGCTGTTTTTCACTTTTTTCACTGGGGAGGAGGGAGTGAACTGTGTAGTGCTTAGCAGCCTGCTGGATTAAGTCACAATACAGTGTATCCAAACAAACAATCAAAAAACAACACAAAACAAGACAAAAATCCTTCCCCCCCCCCCTCCCCCCTTTTCTCAAAATAGGATCCATCTAACAAGATTTTTCTAACAATCTTGTCTTTTGTAGAACTCAAAATCTCTAGATGTATCTAACTGGAGATGACTCCATTTGGTATACTTGATGTCAAACAAACTCTTCTAGGGACAGGTTTCTCTGAAATTCTTCTCTTTTAGAGATAAAACAGTGAGACATACTGCTGGTTGTAAAACAAGAGTATTTTTCTGGAGTCTACTTCTTTGCCACCTTTCACCAAAGTCTCTTAAAAAAAAAAGGCTAGACAACTGATTTGTAAATACAATTGCGGATTGCCCTACGTTTGCTTCACATGTCCACATATGTAGAAAATTGAAGATAATGGAAGTATGTTTCTAAAAAATCCATGTTCATTATCAATTTTTCTTTTTATTCAGTGTCAGGTAAATGATTTTTCATTCCACTAGACCTGCTTTTAACTATTTTTTTCGATTGACTAGTAGTCTTGAAGTAATATTTAGATTTTTCAAGACTGATTCATGACTACTGAGCTTTTGAATGATCACAGATTTTGATAAGAGTTCTTTAACTGCCAAGGACCAAATGATATAAAGCTAATCTTTACATTAACTTTATGCTGTGATTTCCCAAGGAGGCCTTTCTGCATAGACTGAGATGGAAGGCTGTCCTAAATATAAAATTTGGTGAAGTATTGGCACTCCTATCAGCAGGTTGTGTAGATTACATTTTCATATATTATATGAAATGTAAGAAACATTAAATAAAACTGCAAGTTAGAGTTAGAAGGTTTCCTCTTTTTATTGTTTTTTTTACATGGGAAGTGGGAAGGTGCGTGTCATATCCTTCGACTCCTCATTATTCAATAGCAGGAGACATCTGTGTGCAACTGCCTTTGGTCTTGGTTGTTATAAAACTCTAAGAGTGTAGGAATTATACTGCTTGTACTAACAGTTACATGTTAGAGACATGTATCTCAAGGGGAATTTATCTTAAAAGTGGCTTTTCATTTACCTCTGCTATCACATTTATTGTTTAGGAGACAACACGCATGAGTGGAAGAAAATTATGGTTAGTTTCTTGCTTATATGAATTATTCTGCCAATGACAGATATGGTAAAAATAATTTATGTTCCCCATTTATCCTTTCCAATTTCCTTTATTTCTCTGCACTATGCTGTAGACGATAATATTTCTGTCTACGTATTATGGTATTATGTCTTTTTTTTTTTTTTTTGGCTTGAATATTTGTCTGTTCTCAATCTCATTTCTGAGAAATGAACTAAAAAAAGAAAACAGGTTCTCCTGTCAAGTGACTGGTAAATCTGATGTGATGGTGCATCAAACACCAGTGCATTGTGGAGTGATATCAAGGGTGATAATTAGCTCAGATTTATTTAACCATGATCTAGGTAACCATGCCATGGGACAAGATTAGCCATTTAACTCAAAAAATCTAGAAATAAAACTAAAAAATCTCAGAAATACTTCAGCAGCACTATTCCTGCTGTGAGGCTCTTTGCTCCCCAATGGCATCATTTGCTTCCTAAATGTCAATGCAGTGTTTGACTGCAGCTTGTACTTTGATTTTGTTCAGCATTACTCTATAAAAGATAAAGGTTACTCTTCTAATGGTGGAAAGTGTCTGAATGATTTGCAAGAGGAACGCTAAAATAATAAAAAGAAGAAACAATACATCAGGGGATGCCTGAAGACAAACTGCTACAAAATTAATCAAAAAGCCCATTCCAGCTCTTGCTCCTCCATTCCAACAATAAAGGTTGGGAAAAGTAGAAGAAACTGTAATGAATCCCCTTCTGTATGGGACATAAGGCGTTTCAGATGTTGTAAAGATACAATTATGTATCCTTATAGCATATCACTTTCAGGAACAACTTGAAGTCTCGTAAGCAATTATTGACATTGAATATTAGTTTTATTTAGATAGCTAAAGATTCCTTTTTTTTAATTATTCATGAATGTATATAATGTATGAAATAGCTACTCAGAGTAGCTATTTACAGAACTAGACAGTAAATTTCAATTTCAATAGGCAACAAAGTAAGAATACTGTCAGTACCTATTTTAGTATATGCACTTCTGACTGTAGCAAAAGACAATATATTTCAAACTGCAACAGGTGGCTGTCTGGAATGATAGCTGTAGGGGTCTGCAAGAGAAAAAGTGCTACATTTGTCAAGTGTTCTTTTCAACTTTTCATCTATATTAAGTCAGCATTCTCCAAGGAGTTGGTAGTGAGAGCTGGGATGTCTGGTAGAGCTCTGAGGCAAAGCTACTGGGGGCTGAAAGGAAAAACAGTTGTTCCTTGCAAGAGGTAGTCAAGGTTCAACACTGAATATTCAAATTACAATATTGGATGAATAGTAAGAAGTTGGCTTCCTTGCCTTTAGCCATTTGTGTCTGTAGCAGTTAAGAAATTCTACTAACTTGTGTTAATGCATCCGTAAAAGTTGTCTTTAAAACCTTTCCTTTGCAGCCTTATTTTGAAGTTCAGTATAAAACTCTCAGATAACTGAAAGAAGAATAAAAGCAACTCTTTAGCTAGTTAAATGCAGAGGAATTTAACTGTCAGGTGGTATACTTCCTGTATACATACTCTCGTGATTAAAGAGGAAATGAAAAAAATAGTTATCCCTTAGATTGCCTCATTATCTTCTATTGCTTTAATATTATACACAATTGTTTATGGTATTCAAGAATACTTGCCACATCATCTTTTATTCTGTAAACACTTAAATGGCTGTGGTCTGCCTGGTAAGGAGATCACTGACACAGGAAAGTGCATAGAAGAGACAAATGTTAAATTCTCTACTGTATTTGGGAATTAGGTGGCATTTTCTTTAAGTACTGTGTACAGATTCTTTGTCAAGGTGGGTTTCCTTTCACGAGGTCCCTCTGCATAATTTAATGAGTACTTAATAAGGCCAATCATCTGGTCTGACAGGCAAACTGCACTGCGATAATCAGTGCAAGCTAGCACATTGTTTCTCTTCTTTTGCTCATTTACAACTCTATCTCAGTGGATAAACAGAAACCTCCCCAAATGCTGCAGTTTAAATGTAGCCAGTCAGTTTAATGTTTGAACTAATGCTCACAAACAACAAACAAGGGGATGAACAGGAATTGCCATGAGGCACCTGTTGTAGATGAGTGTGAGCAAAGGCTGATTTCTACATAGCCCAGCACCTTGGACCAGCAGAGCTGTGTCTGAGACAGCTATGCATGCCATATGTCTTTTACATACCCTGCTGAAGTCAGAGGCAACACTGTTAAGCCTAGAAATATCTAATTATCAGTTGGTATTCTCACATTTCAAGATAATTTCATCCTTTCTTTTTGAATTGTATTCTTCCTAGAAACATCTTTGCAGTGACAACAGTACCTTACAAGGCTGACAGGTAGAGATGAAAGGTAATGTTTGATTTCTCCAAATATCTGACATTCTGTACAAATGCCAGAGTGCTGATTTCAGTTTGTTTAAGAGGGTAGCTTTTTTTTTTCACCCCTAGGATAATGCATGATGATATTTAAGAAAACATGGTTCTTGTATTAAGTGAACGTATGGGTGATTAAGAGCAAACATAATGTCAAGAAAAGGTTAAGGGCTACAATGTTCTTCAATATAATTCCACTATTCTTTTTTCTTCTTTCTTTTTTTCTTTTTTATTTTTTTTCCTGTGAGCTCCTCCATCTTTTTTCTAATAAAAAAAGTTTGCTGTATAAAACTCAGTTTCAGACATTTAATTAGTTATTTTCCTGAAAACATGTTCATTATTGGTTTGTTTATTCCATAAAGAATATTCATTTTGTAGACAAACTAATGGTATTTTGCTCTAGATCGTGAACCTCTGTACAAAGAAGAGCAACAGGTGCCAGCTTCAGTTTACACCAGTCTGAAAATCTGTGATTTGTCACCTGGGACAATCTTCCGGGTACTTACAAAGGTCATTAACAGAATGCAACCATTGTAATTTTCTCAAGAGGAGAGGGTTATGTTTTCTTGTGGTAGTTAAGTGGTGCAGCATACAACAGGCTTTGGTGGCTACAGGTAGGATTTTCTACAACATTGTACAAGAAGCCCATCAAAATTTTCTTCTGATGGTAACTCACGTTGTAAGTAACATGATTTGTTTGCTGTCCTTCATTCGCATGAGCAGTTCTGATTCCACCTTCTGTCTTTGCAAACTTTGTAAAAAACTTTCTGTTCTTCCTCTTACGTCAGCAATAATGCTCATCTAATCCTATGGAGAGCCGGTGCCATGGAGCTAAATGGAAAAAAATATATATTTCTATTTTGAAGGGTTAGGTCTCTACAGTTTAGCTTCTGGGATTAATTTGCCACGCAGTCAGCTTAGTACTTATGTGAGTGTGATGAAAGGGGGATGTGTTCCTGGTGGGAACCTGGAAGAGTGAGGGGGCAGCAGCACCACTTCACATGGCAGCTTCCTGCTAGATTGGTTTGGCTGTGCTATAAAACAGCAGTGCAGAGCCTTTCTCCTGTCTTTTGTTGGCAAATGTCAGCAATTTTCCTAAATATACAGCAGGTTCCACTATCAGCTGGAAAGCTACTCTGTAGAATGACTTTCAGCATAAATTACCTTTCATTAATCCACAAATTACATGCTTATATTTTCATGTTTTGCATTTGCTGTCTTCAAAAGTTGTTAATTTAATGTTCATCATCAGTGCTGTGCTCTGTATTGATGCCCATGGAATTTTCCTAAACAGTGAAATTTTAAAAGTTAAATTGCCTGAAGATTACTCTGAGTACTAAACATAATAGTGGTAATAATTCCACTTCAGTTGAGCTAAAAGATGGATTTTCTTATCCTGTTAAATTAAAATCACATGAGTTCTGTTTTGGAAATGGAAAAATATTGTTTAGTTTCTTCATCTTGTCTGCATCATTTTTTCATGTAAAATCTAAGTTTACAACATAGGAAAATTCAAACTGATGAGGTTAATAACCTGGAAAGAAAAAAAGTGAATATATAAAAATTATAAATTCTAATAAACCATACTTACAGTTTTAAAGTTAAGAAAAAATCATTTTATCCTACTTATTTCCAGGAAAGTATCACAGATTCAACTTCAAGGAGAAGGAAATTACCTGGTAGTTGCCCATTGAAATCTGCTGTGGAACTTGAATCAGTATTTCAATAGATCACATGAAAATGCATTATGCAGTAGACTAGAGTTTGTAATGAACTTTTCTGTGATATGTACAAATATAAATTCACATGCTGACATTAGATCACAGTGTATTATTCTGTCTGCTGCTGTCCCAAATTTTCTTTTATAAATCTATGTTTCTTTTTTTTTATTATTCTAATCTTAGAGCAGTGGTTATCTCATGTACTTGTATAGCTCTAATTCTGTTGTTAAGTTCTGATTAAATAGGTAGAGATCTTAGCATATATGGAAAATAATTTTCACTTCTGAGTGTTTAGTATGGAACTGGACTACATGTTCCCAAAGACCTATTGTTATCAGTTGTGGTTCTTAGAATATAATTATGTCAAATCTCATAGGCAGTTGTCTATACCTTGATGGCTATGCCAATTACTTACGTGAAAATGTGTTGATTTTATCCTAAGTCAGAAATCAATGGCTTATATGCTCACTTAGGACAAGTACTTTTCAAAACCTCAGTAGCTGCGCCTCTTTTTTACTACTTAATTACTAAGACTTGTTAAAACTTGACATGAAATGTTGGATATTTATTTTATGTAGCAATCTCATCAGTTATTCTATCTTCCTTGTTTGGCAAAGATTTCATTTATTTATTAACAAGCAGTACGTTACTCAAGCAGAAATAGTATCTGTGACACCGTTACCCACCACCCAACTCCTTTCTTCTGCCTTGCTGTTCTGCCCAAGGCCTTGGGCAGACAATGAGATGCCCAGGGCTTACTCAAGTCCCTAGATGGAAAACAGACACAGAGGTGTTTCAAGCTGTGTGCTCAAAGAACTTGTAGCATGTATCTTGTTCAACAGTTGAAGTCTAATTGAGCATTCACCAAAAACTGTAAGTCAGTCATCTTACACAATGAACCACAAGCAGCCCCGGAGTTTTAGAGTTTTCTTGTATGTATGCTGGATATATGATAGGATCTTGAGTAGGAGTGCTTCTTGAGTTATGACTGTGGAGAGATCCCTTACACACTGATGTCAATAGGCGCCTTGCTGATACACTAGCATTTTAAGCCTTAAGATTCAATCTTCGATTTAGACATAAACTCTTGAACAAGTATGGGACTAGAAGGATTCAGTTGCATCTAGACACCTTACCTCTGTAGTTCAAGGAGTTTAGAAAGTAAGGGGGTCAACTCTGAACCTCGTGACTCAGTGGAGAGGGTTT
The DNA here is from genome assembly GCA_035772895.1 of Perdix hodgsoniae. NCBI lineage: Eukaryota > Metazoa > Chordata > Aves > Galliformes > Phasianidae > Perdix > Perdix hodgsoniae. The sequence goes on along the minus strand of JAPSGF010000028.1, from coordinate 1,528,224 downwards.
CCTGGATATGCATGTTTACCTCTACTCTTTATGCAATAAGCAATCAAGTCTGTCTTGTCATCTTGAATACTGTTAAGTGGCCATCTTATTTATGATTAAGCTTTGTTAAATCACTATATTATACAGTAAATATATTGCTGCCTTGCTTATGAGTGTAGTTTCTATCTCTGACACTGCTACTCCAAAAACAGCAAAACCATTTGCAAATACCAACTTCAAGTGAGCTATAGTTCACAGAGTCTTTTGTCCCTTTCTTCTTGTTTTGCATATAAAATGCATATTTATTTTCTTGAAAGTTTTCTCAAAAGTAATTAAGCTAAAGGAAGCAAGATTGTGTTTTCTTTCACTTTGATTAAGTAGTAGGCTTAATTGCTTAATGAATGGTCTGATATTGCATTGTAATTTGAAAGGAAGATTATGAATAGGTCTTGTCTGGTATCTGAAATATTTCAAAAAATAAAACTTCTAGTGTGTATCAAGTTTTAATGACTTTTTAAGAGGATCTTTGTGAACTCCTGTGATTAAACTAGGTATATATAGAAGTAATATAGCTAATAGAGAGCAGCTGGGCTTGCTGTAAGTGCGTCTTCTTGTGGATAGGTTAGAAGTGTCTACCACAGTAAATACATATACTTTTGTTAACAATGGAGTTTTCATTCTTTTCTAATGTCAGAGGCCCATATATTCTAATAAGAGGAAAAAGTTGTTTTGTTGCTATATATTACATAACACAGTTGGAGTTTTATGTAAAAAATAATGCTAAACTTGCCCAAGGGAACAGAAGGGAGGAGTGGATTCGGAAAGGAGAGAAAGTGCTCCTTTATGGCTGTCTGGCGTAGTATAATTTACTCAGTGATGTAGTTATTCTGTCCTGTACTGGTTTTCAAGATTGCAGATGTGAGATGTCTCTGATCTGGTGATACATGCTGTGATATAGCTCTGTGTCTCCACTGTTTTGTTCAGCACTTGTTGGCTCTGAGACTTTTTATTGCAACATATGGCTGTCTGATGTTAGCATTTCACCATGGACAACATAATGAACTTTCAGCGATCTATTGCTCCCATAAGCCTCATGCTACCTGAGCAGTGGTGAGCGATGCATTGCATTGTTCTTCATTCTTTTAGAGTTGTTGTTGTTCTTTAAATCCAGTAGAAGTGTAGTAACGTATATTCTTCATAGGGCAATGGTCAGCATTATCCACTTAGAATAAATGTTTAGATGACAGTTCTCCCATCCCCTGCCTGATACATTCTTAATACTACTAGTCTTCCAGTACAATCATCAGAACATCAGAATAATATCATTTCATATTTTAGTCGCAGTCCTCAAGAGAGTAGCCTATCCACTAACTCCAGTTCTTATTCTGTAGTTACTATGTTTTGAATATACTCACTGATTTTCTTAAAAACAATGTGTTATTTTGCCACTGTTGCATCCCATCTTTCTAGTAACTGAGTGCTATGATGGTTAGCTGCATGAAAATCTCTGCACTAAATTATTTGTTGGTTATTTTATTTTGTAAGTAGGATATCTTGTATTCCAGATAAATTTACAGACTGCTTATATCTTATTTACAATTATCATGGATAGCAACTGTAAAATTTAAGTGACTGTCACGGAGTTAAGTAGATCAATCTATGCCCATGACAGGGGGCAGTAGGCCCCTGCCCCACTCTACCCAGCCCCACAAAATTGGAAGGAAGGAAGGGAAAAAGAAAAAACAGCAGCAACAATCTATGGGGGAAAACTTATTTTACTAACTATGATATTGGAATGCAAAATAACACAATGTAATACAATCTAATTGAAATTGAGACTAATAAATAAGATAGGAGAGAGAGAGTTGCCAAGACCGAGTCAAACCTGAAAAGCTTGGAACAGCTAGGAAAGCATCTTCCAGCATCCACTGCCAGGCAGTAAGAGACCGCCCCACCCGGAAGGGTCAGATCCCATGACTTCGGTAATGTATAGGGAGAGGTACCTGGAATTGGAGCATTAACACTTTAACTCCCAGTGCACTATGTGATGTTATGATGCGGAATACTGAAAACCAAAAAAAAAAACCAAACCATGACAGTGAAATTGAGTTTTCTGCTATAACACAAATTAAAAAATCAAACCAAACAAAACACAGGAATATACAGTATTTAATCAGACTTCAAAGACTGTATTAAATTAACTCCTTAATGGTTGATTTCAGATTTGAAGCCACCAATATCATTAAATCCAATTTGAATGTTGGAAAGAAAACTAAGGATGAATATCCAATGATTTCAAAATCTTTAAGCATAACAGCCCAAGCAGCTGGTACAAAGCTGGAAGGAATATGAACAGATTGCCTGGATCACTGTGGACCATTTTTATTGTTGAGATAATAAAATCCAGTGGAAACTACTGTTTGAGGAGTCTCTTAGCTTGACTGAATCCCTAGTCAAGGGTCAGCATTAACACTGACTCCAATGTCAGAAGAATATTCAGTTCTGAAAGCAAGTGCTTTGTCATCTTGCTGTCTCAAGATATGTATGAGCCTTAGGGAGTGATCTCCGCTGCAGTAAAGATTATTAGTTTCTATGTTAGGTGCATGCTAATGTTAACTCTTCGTAGTGTTGGACTAAGGAAGAACTGAAAAAACACAGCTAGCAGTACCTCCTCCTAACATCTTGAAACACTGAATATGATATTATCATATGAAGCCAGCTAAGCTATTACGTTTCTTGTTTCTATCAGGGAAATAGTCACTGCAGTGGTTAGGAGATAACATGTTCTGCACAACCTGAGCCAATGCAGCAGGTGTTGCTCCGCAGGTAGTCTGGTTGCTCTGAGGGAAGATCAATGTAATAGAAAGGTTTTATCTTCACTTTCTCCCTATGGCCAAAATAGTTTCTAAAAGCAGAAGAGCGTGAGGAACACATTTCAAATGAATAATATAGTTTTAAAAATACTGCCATTAGTAATTTATCCTTGATTAAGAGGGATAAATGGGATATAATGGCACTACCTTGATGATAAAAATCTTCCTCTGTAGGTTGCTGCTTGGATTTTCTGGCTCTAGACCAAATTTGATTTGGACTCAATGATCTCTAGAGGTCCCTTACAATCCTTACAATGCTGTGATTCTGTGATCTTTACAGCATTGTTAGTGAGCTATGTGACGCTGGCAGTGTTCTGGTAGCTGGCCATACATTATGTCTTCACATAAAGTTTCCTAATTCACAATTATGTTAAGGTAGTTTGCATAATAATTGATTGTTTTATGGCATAGTCTTTCTTCAGTGCTTTACATCTTGCAAGAGAAAATACTCTTTTCCATTCCCTGATATGTGAGGTCAAAGCATACAGTGTCTTGTCTGATCCTCTTACAGTCACTGAATCAGGGTGTGTGATAGGGACAGCACTGTTCTTTTTTCTTAAATGCTGTGAAGAAAATTGTCTAGCCAAGGAAAGCAAGTTCAAATATGGATGTGCTTCCAATTATCCTAATGGACTACAGCACTCCACAAAATCATTAAGGTAATCATGCATTCTGATAACTCTGCCCTTTATGCAGTCATAGCAAAATGTGCAGCTGCTTGTGAATAAACTGGCGTAACCTGGAGACAGATAGCGCTGAATTTGTACCCTGGCCTTTGTAAAATAAGGTGTATACAGCATCACAATTACAGCTGGAGCACGGGAGATTAAAGGTACCTGCAGATTAGCCCATTTTGCCAGCAGCTTATTTGGAGAGTACCCTCTCATGTAAAACACTGACAAATCCAGAGAAAGTGCTCCTTTGGTAAATGATCAGACAAAATGAGTTCCATGTTTCCTCATACCCTCTGTTTAGGTTCAGAACTCGTCTTTGCTTTTGGTGGATATATATGCCTTCAGGCTGGGTTCACACTGCATGCTGTCTTATGTGTAAGGTGGCAATGTATTAACAATAACATTTTGAAGTGCTGAGGGATTCTAAGGGTTGAGATCCTGATGATCACAGGATACTTTTGCTACTATCTGCATGCATTGGGAATGAAAGATTTCTGAATGCTAAAGCAACTTTTCTTATGTTGAGGCTGAAGTATTGTACTGAATAGCATGAGACTAAAATAGGAAGCACTGTATAGCAAATTAACATGTTTGTTTATATTACAGGGGTCATCTGGGGAAGTAAAAGGAAAAGACGAGAGGACAGAGTGGGAAGCAGAGATTTCAGGTTTAGTAGTTTTCCTTCAGCTGTTCATAAATTGCACGTGGGTTAGTCACACTCATGAAAGTGGAATATTCTTAGGCTACAAATGAACTGCAAGTATACCCATATCTAAAGAATGTCACCATTCATATAACTGCACAAATGCTTTTCTGATTTTACTTCAAATGAGTGTAAACTTGTATGCCAGAGAAATCTCTACTTGAGTGAAAGAATCTGTCAGCTATACATTGTAGCCCTTTTTTTCCATGTGGTTTTCATCTGTGACTAATCATTACCAATTTCCCAAATTTCTGCATTTCTTTAGTACACATGGAGGAGAGAAGAAGCCCTGCTGGTTACCAGAAACAACTTTAAAAAAAAACATAGGCACATAGACTGAATTACAAATGTTTTCAAATTCAGTGTGGATGGACTATCATTGGTAACACCTCTGAGAGGTATCCAGTGCCTTCACACCTCAGTCAAGCTCACTAATACTGCAGATACAACAGGCAAGTACATAGTAATCAACTAGTAGTTCTAATTAGTAGCGATGGAGTTGGAATTTGGCCTTCATCACAACCACAGGCATAAAAAAATTAAAAACCCTCTTGTCAGGTAGCAACTAACAAGAGAGAATAAAATAGACTTGAATATGTGATGCACCTATTCCATGTTTGCTCACCTCCTTAGCATGGTCATTTTCTAGAAATTCTCAAGATCTGCTGTTAATAAGTAAAGGTATTCTGGTGGTCATGTCTTTTCCTCTCAATTTTATTGTTGTGTTTTTCCTTCTAAAAAACCACACATATTTAGCACATTTTCTTATACTTTTAGTGATATGCTTGCAGAGATTGCTGATTTTCTCACTTGTATTGCCAAAGCATAGTAAGACCATTGGCACACACTTTCTTCATTCTGTGTTTACTACTGGTTTCTCATGCCATAAATCATCAGCATGCTCAAGTTCGGTACTCAACCTCCCTTCTCCTAGTCACTTTCTGTATATTCAGACTTTGTGGCTGCAGATGTTGTTCTTGGAGCGATGTGCTTTCATTGTGTTAATAAAATGTTAAGGAAAATTTTCTGTTGCTAAGTGAACTATGTCAATTAAGTTTTACTAGACTGTGCAATTTGTCTAAATTCAACTACGGGATACCGTAGATTTTATGGTTTGAAATTTACCTTTTGATTGAGTAAAGAAGTTTACTTACTTTGGTTAGAAATGCATTACTCAGTAACAGCTTTCTAACTTTCCTTCTGTAAGAATTTTATCCACTGTTTGTCCTTCATTAACTCTTTTGGTGGGACAAAACTGCAGAATGCAGCTCTAGGAGAAACTCTTAATATATTCTGTAGCAACCAATTCTAGGCTTACATCTAGAATGTTTAGAAAACTATTATCAACAACTGCAAATTATGACATTGGAAACAATTTTTTTCCCTTTTGAGAATGGGGAAGCAGAGATGTAAGGTGCTGTGATTCAATTCCTTCAAATATGTCCAGACTGCAGGTTAGCAAATCTATTGTGTGAATGGTGTTTTGAAGCAAGCTCAAATTCTGCTTTGTGTGTATTATATTAACCATAAGACAGTACTCTTTATTCACTAACTTCTGTAAATCAGAAAATTCACTAAGTAAATATATTTTTCCTTTATTTCTTTATTTCTTTTAAATGTTATGCATTGCACAGAAAATATCTCAGTCTAAATCCCCAGTTATTCTACGAATGGAAAAGACTTGAGAACTAATCTTTCTGTCAAGAAAAGCTGGAAGTTGGCATTTTCTTATTTGATAAGCTTAGAGAATTCAAGCAAAAAACAAATAATATTTAGAGCTAGGTTGTTGTGTTCCTTGCTTGCTTTTTGTTGTTGTTGTTTTCCTCTCTCTTTTTTTTTTTTTCTTTTCTTTTTTTTTGCGTGTGTGTGTGTGTGTGTGTTTCTGGTCACCAGTCTTACAGAAACCCATCTTACAGAAATGTCAGATGTATAAATAACAAAACTATTTGCTTATCTTGGAAACCAGTGTAATTGTTTTCTTGTCTCCCTGAAAACGCTTTCTGAGCAAGACAGCCTCATAGACTGCTAAAACTTGTCTAGTCAAAGAGTAACTTTTTGAAGAAAAGGGCAGGTTGTCTATCAGCATCTTTGATTGCCCTTTTATCTTATGATTTCTTCAGCTTTTTCTTTAAAATATGGTTTAATTTTTTTTTTTTTTGAACATTATTCTTCCCTGTTAGTCTGGCTCTGTCCTCCTTGTTATGAATAACATGCTCCTCTTCTGATTTAGGTACTGAAAAACTTAACAGATGTATATCTGGTTGGTTATTTTGTTGTTGCTATTTATTTTTCCTAGAAATCGATGTTGTCATTTTTCATACTATCAATACTTAGCATATAGTAACAATTGTACAGATGGAGGCACAATATAGGAAGGTTAAAAGATTCTTCTTTTCTAGACTCCTTAATTACACAGTAACTTAGGCCATGCTATAATAACTCAACATGAGGTTGTATTTACTAAATACAAATCTTGTTATGCAGATGTTGTGAAATTATAAGGCATGTGCCTATAACTCTAATGTATGCAAATCACTAGCAGCAAGGGTAGATAGAATAAATTTATTTCCATGCTTGGAATCAAGAATTTAATATTTTTATGGCTGTAGTGTAATTACTTCTTGATTTAGTCTGTGGAACCTCTGGAGAAGAGATGTTGAACAAGAACAGCCATAGAGTTACGTGGATAACAAAATACATTTCCTCAGCAGAATTGCCTCAGGTATTGAAATGAATTTATATTTCAGAATGCTCTACTTTGTTATAACTGGACAGAGTTGAAACTGCAGTGTAGCTAGCTTTCAGAATGCAAGCAGATACCCGAAGTGCATCACATAGTTGTTGTACTGACTATCTGTATATCTCCAGAAAGACTGCAACATAACACTGCTACATTTCTAGTATAACTTCTTCAGATGAAGACTTTAAAATTAGTGTTAATGGTGTTCCTCTATTTTGTGATAAGTTATTCCATAGTTTTTCACTAAATGCAGAGAATCAGTGGGGGGAAAAAAAAAGACAGCTGAAAGTGATGACTACAATTTTATGTATTTTTCTTCACTTGACTTCCAGGTCAATATCTCGGAGGGGGGGGAAGTATTTTTTTCTCCAAGATTAGATTTCAGGCAGGAAATTTGTGATTTGCTAAAAAGGTTTTGGTTTGGTCACCATTGGTTTGGATTTGTGTCAGCATTTGATCTATCAAATTTGTTTGCACAAAAGATGATGAAAGTAAACTGAATTTGTAAAACCATGTTATTAGGAAGTGATTATAATAATTAGACCATTACATGTTGTTATTTTTCTGTCCGGCTTCTGCTTCATCTGCAAAGGATAAATTAGATCATCTTTGAGGATAATGGGAGCCTGCAAAATGTGCAACACTTTTTCTTTCTTTCTTTGCTGGAACTGAAAGTCACATATCACTGAATCTACTTCTATTCATTGTAAGGTTCAGTACATACTGCAGATGAGAATAATATTGAAAATCAAGAGAACATTTCACCTAATTCGTTCTGAATATGGTGGTACCCTTACTGCTGGGGTGCAAATTAAAATAAATATATATACTAAACCACTTAGTTAGTAAGCTTACTTTACCTCCCTAACTATAAATCTCATAAAGTAGTTTAATATTTAGATGAAAATTTTGTAATGATAACCTTTGTAAACTTGCAAATTGGTAGCAATCAACTGATGTGTTCAAACTGTTTAATCATGAGCACCTAATGAATCTATAAGATTATTGCCAGACTATTGCAGCTGATAATAAATCCTTCATAAGGCTGTGTACATTTAAGAGGTGGATGCACTTGATAAGATTTCTCTCACATTGAGTATAAACTTTTGTTGTAACAGGAGATCAAGATTAAACATACATAAAAATGTATTAATTCATGTGCATAATCAGATATCTGACACATAGTCATTACCCTGAGGGTGCCATATAAAACAGGTTGATCTTATTTTGATTGGAAAATGCTTGCACCACCAAAATCAAAACTGGTGAAATGATGCTTAACTTCAAGTCCAATTTCAGAGTAACAGATCTCAAGTCCTGCTACATTTACTAACTTATGCTAGAAATTCTAATGAACAAACTGAAGAGGGGTTTTGTATTCTTCTTTCAGTGAATACTCTGACCATTTTGGAGAACAGAAAATCCAGCAAAGGAAGGAAATCTTAGAAGTCCAGTTAAGTGAGCAGATAACAAAAACTGTTTACCTTCATTCTATTTTTACCAATCCCTTCTTCTTTTCTTTTGGTTTTCGATTTTTACTGGAAATTCAGGAAGGTGCAAGATAGGAAAAAAATCCCATTGTCCTTCATACAAAAAGAAAAATTTACCTTCTATAATTTGTTCTTGATCTTACTGTTACTTGTTCTTTCTTTCTCTGTATTTAAATATTATCTCTGTACACATGGTCTTCAGAAAGCAGATTTGTGAACAGGAAGCCTTTTGTGAAGTAAGAAATCAGAAATGGAGGTTTTTTTTGTGTGTGTGTGTGTTAAATTCTTCAGTGCTGTGGTATAACCACATACATGCTATAAAGCAGCTAAACACTTCATGACTTTTCACTCCCTTCCCCTCCCTTCTAGTAGGATGAAATTGGGAATTGGGGGGAAAAAAACAATAGAACTTGTAGGCTGAGATAAAAACTATTTACTAAGAAAGAAAAACTGAAGAGAGAAACAAAAGTAGCAGTAATTCTATGTATAGACAAAACAAGTGATACACAAAGCAATTGCTCACCACTTGTTGACCACTGATCAGCTAGGCCTGGAGCAGCAGCCGACCCTCCTTGCCAAATCCCGTTTGTTTTTTCATCTTTTTATGTGATATCATAAGGTATGGAATATGGAGGAAATCAGCTCTGGCCCAGCTGAAACCAGGACATTCATTTTTCACCCATATCTTAGTTAAATTTCAGAGTTCTCACAGTTTGACATAATGAATCAGAATTGTTTGAATTGGAAGAAATTATTGGATCATTTGTTGGATCATTTCTGTGGCCCTCCTCTGGATGTGCTCCAACACATTCAAATCTCTCCTGTACTGAGGACTCCACATCTGGACGCAGTACTTCAGATGAAGCCTTACCAGTACAGAGCAGAGGGGCAGGATCACCTCCCTTGACCTGCTGACCTCACATCTTTTGATATAGCCCGGGGTATGCTTGGCTTTTGGGCATGAGAGGGTACATTGCTGGCTCATGTCCAGCTTCCCATCTACCAGTACCTTCAAGTCTCTTTTGGAAGAGCTGTGCTCAGTCCTTTCATTCCCCAGCTAGTACTCATAGTGGGAGTTGCCATGACCCAGATGCAAGACCTTGCACTTGTATTTGTTGAACCTCATGATGTTCTCCTGGGCATAGTGCTTGAGCCTGTCTAGGTTTCTCTGAATGACATCCCATCCCTCTGATGTGTTGACTGCACCACACAGCTTGGTGTCATCAGCAAACTTGCTGACAGTGCACTTGATGCCACTGTCAATGTAATTGATGAAGATATTAAAGAGTGTCAGTCCATGTACTGACCTCAGAGGGACTCCACACATCACCAATCTCCATCTGGACATGGAGCCATTGACCACCATTCTTTTGCAACCAGTTCCTTTCCATGAAACAGTCTACCCATCAAATTCATATCTTTTCAATCTGTAGAGAAGAATTTTATGAGAGACCATCTCAAAGGCCTTACTGAAGTCCAGATAGATGACATCAGTGATTCTTCCATTGTCTACCGATGCAGTTATGCCATTGTAAAAAGCAGAATGGTTGGTCATGTATGGTATTCTTTCAATAATCTTTTCATGAAACTTCAGTAGAAATGAATTTCTGAATTCTTTTCTGGAATGCAGTCATGCTGTTTCAAGAACACCTCTTCAACTTTTATGGAGGTATATGAACATTTTTCCATGTATAGAGATTTAATCTCTTCTCTATTCAGATACAGACAAAAAACAAAACAAAAAAAACAACAACAAAAAAACACAACAACCCCACATATGCTTGTTGCTAATGGCTTTTTGTTTTGTTACTAAAACATGCTATTTTCTTTGGAATAAATAAATTAAGTTTAGATATTGTACACATACCACCTTCTCCTCATTCAGACCTTTTCTTCAGTTTGTATCATACTTTGAAATCTGGTTAGTCTTTTCACTAGAAAAAGAGATAACAGGACTTGGTATGGAATTTCAGCAAGTCATTTTTTTTTTTTTTTTTAAAACCTCCAGCCCAAACTAGGGCTAGTTCCAAAATTAAATAAGTTATGCATAATTATCTTTGAAAATTCTCCTGGGTAGAGGATTTTGCAGCCTCTCTTTGCATCTCCTCCTGTGTTTAACCTCTGTCACTTTGAAGAATTACGTTCTACTGGAATATCTTTTTTTTTTCTGGCAAAATTCATTTGCTATTTTTAATGGATGTGAATCATTGATCAACATTATTTTCTTTATATTCATAAACTTTCTCATATAGAAATCTTGTGAAGAAGTTACAGTGATGTATGGCAATTAGTACAAATATAGAAAAAGTCTTTTAAATGTGTGCATTACCTGATTCTCCATGCTGACATGCTATAAGTTTTGAATATTTGCTAGGGATAGTAAGTGAAATTAATCTCATTTTAATTAGATTTATCTTTGAAATGACCTTTCTGACTTCAACAGACTTACACTCAAAATTGCATGAAGTGAATTTACGCTTATCATAAACAACACCTGTAACGCTTTCTGTTATGCAGCTGTTGCTGCAACTCAGACATTGTCCTGTAACACAGCTTTGAGTGATGTGAATTCCTTTTGGAGATGCTGTGTTGTACGCAGGGGATGTTGTTTGTTGTTTATGCAGAATGAGCTTGGATCACATTCATTTTATTCTCATTGAGCAGCAGCCAGGTAAAGCCAGAGAGAGAAAGGAGGGGCTGCTTGTCTGTTCCTGCTTTTTGTGTATATTCCAGACAATAGAACATCTGCCAAGATTCTGATAGCAGGCTTTCTACCCTGCAAACAAGAGCAAAACTTTAAGCAAGAGAAGCATTCTTATATGAGTGAATTTGGCAGCTGAAAAATTTCTGGTATGACACACATGAAGCCTGTGCTATTAGCTCATATGTCTTGAATGTTAACGTAGAGATACTACTGTCAGAGGGCAGATGAAGATGTGATATGAGTGAACTGCTTCTGAATAATAGAATGCTGCCCTTTATTAAATTGACCAAAGAGCCAGTAGATTTTTCTTAGTTTTAATGTGAAGGAAATCCCAAAGGGAAAAGTGTTGCATATCACCTCTCACTCTCATTCTAAAGGGGTTCCCAGCAGAGCTGGGAATTGTAAAAGATGAAAATGTCAATGTAAAGCAGTGTGAGTGAGTTACCGAAGCAGAGAATTTGCTAAGGAAAGTATGTGGGAGGCTCCTCCTTCTGTATGACCTTCAAACCTGCTAGTGAAAGTTGAGTTCAGGCAAATTTGCCGTGTTGTTTGTACTGCAATTGAAAGAAACAGAATTCAAACTTAGTAATTCTCATGAGCGTTATTGTCTTCAATATTTGATATTTTAATTTTTACATGTATTTCTCTTCTGGGTGTACTTGTTTAATATCTCATTTAAAAAAGCAATTTGGATGAAATGCTATTCAAGTGAGAATTATGGTTGCTGCTGCAGTTCTCCACAGTGACTAAATGTGACTAAATTTTACTTTTTGCAACAGGACAGAGTAATTCTGTCCAGTTGCTGTTTTTGATGTCCTCATGAAAAACAAATAAATCTACACTTCAATAGGTCATCACTCTTCTAGTTGTTAGGACAGTTATTGTGCTTATTTTTCTTTGCAGAAAAAGGTTGTGGTTGACCAAATACTACCTCAAGCTACTGCACAATGCCAACAGCTGTTGAGCTCTAGGTCACAGAATTTTCTTTATTGTTTTTATGAACTCTTTGATGGAGATGGCATGGTAAAGTTTCAGCTAATTAAGCTTTCATTTCTAGCACTGTTTTGAGCATGCTTCTGCTTTTGTATGTTTCTGCTTTTGTGCCACTCACTGTTCGATTCAGTTGTTGAAGAATTTACCTGCAGCAATACAGACAAATTTGGTAATCAGCTTTGGGGATGCCACATTAAACTAACTCTAGAAATGAACCCTAATGCGTTATTTCTTTCAGATATCTACAGTTTGGAAAATACCACTGAGGATGAAGTATGTCCAAATGGACCAGAAAGGGAGTGACTGCAAAAAACATACAAACATGTATGAAGTGTCAGATGTCCAGCAAGATGGCAGATGTGATTGTGCAATGTATGTACAAGTCTGAACACAAGTGAACAAGCATGAACATGCATGAACATACCACATGAGAACATGTGTTATTATTACTACAAAAGTAATTTTATAAATAATAAATATAAATAAATATAAATAATACTTTTACTTATTTATAAAAGTCCCTGGGTTTTGCTTATATACGTTACTTTAAAAATTTTCTTAAAGTATTTGGGTGTAATGAAGAATTTTTTTCTTTTTTTTTCTTTTTTTTTTTTCTTTTTTTTGAGAAAATCTGATGTTTGAGAGTTTGATGTTATCTTAAATATGATGTAAAGGCTAGTTATTTCAAACAAGATTTTAATGCAATTTAAAGATCAGTGTACATTCTCTTACTAGTTAGAAGTTTACGTGTTTTTGTTGTTGTTGTTGGTGGTGGTGGTGGTTTTTTTAAATTATTTGTTTAAAAACTTACCTGGGCTATATGTTTAAAACTTAAAAAACAAACAAATAAAAAAAAGCAACCTAAGAATGGTATTTTTTACATAGAAATTTGCTTAGGCTACATGTAGTTAAAGATTGTCAGGTAAAGGACCATGCATCTGGCACAGTCATATCCACCTGATGCTGTACTAGTACATCTCAAACAAAACAAGTTGAACTTTTTGATGCGGAAACATGAATTGCCTGAAAATATTATAACAGACGCGTTAGTCTGAGCTAAGAGCCTGAGTTCTTTCTCTTCTATTTGAATTCAGTCCTTGAAAAATTAGGCCATTTGTCATCTCTATATGCTGTTAGAAATGGACCACCAAAAACTGCTTGGAAATCAGGAGAATGAAACTGACTTCATTAATTATTTCATAAAACTGGTGAAAAGGAGACAGTAAGAGCTCCCTGTGGCATGAACCTGATGTAAATAAAGCCAGCAAAATCTTCTGGAGCGTTATGCATGCCAACTGACTCAATAACACTACTCACATCTTCAGTTGTCGAAGTGGTGACAGCTCCCAGTAGAACTCTTGGCTGTAACAAACTCTTGGCTAAAGTTTGATTTTCTCAATTGAGAGTCTATCATCTGTGAATCTTGCTGCTCCTATATTAGGAGCATTTCTTCTTGAAATGCATTTTCCCCTTTACAGCCATTAGTTCATAAGCCAAAAAAGTCTTCTGGCTCATTACCTCCTTCCTGTTCTGTTTTTGATCTGCATCATGTTCATAATTTGTGCTGCTGTTCAGAATTGTGCTTCTCTTGCTTGTATCTCTACTAATCACATGGAGGAGCACAGAGCAATAGTATCTAGATAGTGCAGAGCAGGAGGCTGGGGCACATGTCAGCCCTGCGAGAAAGCCACAGGTACTAACAGAAGCATATCTTTATGCTAATATTGCTATATGGCTTTAGAGTTTCAAGTTTGGACTTCACACTGCATTCATCAGACTTATCATCATATCTTCTGATGAAATTACCCTGATTTTTTTTTTTTTTAATAATTGACAACCTTATTATAGTTTACTTTTCTAGAAGAGTGATATTACAGTATACTATATTAGCCACAATTCAGTTTTGCAGAGAATGTTTGTTTATACCTTGTTTCCTCATTATGCCCTCAATGAAGACAAATATTCTAGGAAAAACACAGAATTGATATTGTGAAATGATTATCTTTTCAGATACACTGTAGAGCTTCTAAATCATAGGTAAGTCATTTATCTTTTCATTAATTTGGATCACTGATTTATGAAGGTGACAAACACTGGAGTTATAAAATCCTGTGGAACTCTTAATAGTATCTGGGAAGGAAATTAGATACCTTCTGTCGCCAACCTCCTCACAACACTGACCGGTCAGCAACACTGCATCAGCACCCCACCCAGTGCAGGGACATGAGAAATGCACACATAGGGTATAGCTCAAGTGCCAATTTATTGCTTGCTTATATAACGTGACACACAACCGCCACATGACCTGTTAAGCACCACTCAGAACCACTCCCTGTATCTCCACCCACGGTACCCTGAGTACTGCCCACACCAAGTACCACCCACACCTTCATGCTTCATTCTTTGAATAGAGAGAATCCTTTTTCTTTTTTTCCTCTTTTGCTCCCCATTCTCTAAAACTCCCTCTTTTATTCATATTGAAGACAACCGTGTTACTGTTTTCTTCAAAATACTATAATTCCTTGCATTTGTTGGACATACATGGCAATGTTAAACACAGCAACTCATCCGTTAAGGGGATTACTACAGTTTCTTGAATAAATCAGGTTAATTAACTCCCTGAGGGGACAAATAATATTGTGTTGTTAGTATAATCATGTTACTTTCCTGACTGTGTATTGAAGGTACTAGCAATTGGACAAATGCAGTAACAGATCCTCCTAGAAATCTGTATGATTTTTTTTGAAGTTTTGAATGTGTTAACCATCTGCTTAATTTCATGCTGCCATTTCCTGTTCAGAAAGCAACAAAATTGGTTTATCTGGGCCAATTAGATCTCATTTGCATCAGTACTGACTCCTGTTCAAAAGAGTCTGTTGACACTCCTTAGTGAGGAAGGAATTAATTACGTATTTTTCTTGAAACCTTGAATCAGTCCGTTTGTTTCTATGGGCTATATGATTTTTTTCTGATGGAGTAATTGAAGTCAAAGTAGAAAGTAGAAACTCATTAGTTCACACTGACAGGTCCAAGAAAATACATCCTAATTGTTTTTACTTTAGCTACAGTGTCATTTCTGAAAGGTAATTAAGATTTAGCATTATTATACTGAGGATCTCTGACATTAAAATCTTTATGTGTCTGTGACAGTCAGTCAAATTCAATTTCTCTTCAACAAAGTTAACTGCATGCCAAGGTTAGGGAATGCATGTAGTGTGGAATTTTTAGACAAACTAGATTTTTGTGTACCTTGTGCACTTAATAAAGAACTGAATTTAAAATAGTCCTTAACATTCTAAGTATTTTATGCACTTGCAAAACACACTATTTTCAATTCTACTAATTTTCAATAAGATCATAGTTTTCATTTATTCACATGAAGAAGTATAAGGAAATAAAACATCGCACCTTAAAAGCAATGCTTTAACACGACAAATTTCATAACGACTCAGGTTGCACTAAGTAGCACACAATAAATATAAAAATGAAATATATTCTGACAAAACTGCTTCTGTCCTGTAGTGAAAAGATGGTCACAAATTCATTTTTTTATAAGATAATCCTCAAAAGCAAGGACGTTACTTTAGAATTTTAAATGAAGAGGAAATTGTTTTCTAGGTTATATTTTTCTGCCCTTGTAGGGTCAGCCTCTTCTGATAGCATTTTTAAAACAGCAGACATAAGCCTTAGGTCCACTGCAGACACTGCTTCAATTTACGTAGAAACAGATGGAAACATATTATTTTAAAAAGTCCTCCCATCTTCAGAAATACAAAGATATTTTAATCAGAACAAAGTGTTTTAAAGTTTTAATCCAAACAAATGTAATCCCACAAAAAGCAAACAGAATATTTCGATTACTTAAAAAAACCATCAAGTTCCATTAGAACATACCCAGTTTTCTTAAGCAAATTTTATAAAAGCCTTATTTTCCCCCCATAGGTTAAGAACAATGGAGTTTCTCAGGTTCCCTCTGACTTGTCCCCTCTCAAAACACATCAAAATATAACAAGATTTTATAATAATAATGAGTAAGCATTTGTATGCACTCCCTGTATGCAGGGTATTAAAAACACCCTGATATCCTCATTATATAAGGCACGTTGGTTGCAGAAATATACACATTTTGTGTTGTTCCTATGTTCTCAATGTAATTACACAATACAATATATTTTTTTTAATTATTATTTTTTAATTAAAAAGGCCCACTTGTTTCTATCTGGATTTGTTTAAAAAGAAAGTTGTTGTCCAATCTGAATTATGAACAGGGATTCAGAGAAGTTCCAGAGAAGATAGTCTGAGCATTTTCCCTGAAAAAAATTATTTGTATGCTACTGTTTTAGAGGTAGGGGATAAAATGATTCCTAACAAATCTCAAGAGACAGAATTATTCAAAACGGATCTGGCTGTACTTGCAAACCCCTGAGCTAATACACTATGGTGAATATTGAAGAAAAACAAGGTATTTTTTTCTAAGATCAATACTTCACAGATTTTACAAAGAAGGACACTGAAAGAGTTGATGATTGAGCTTTTTGGCTTCCCACTGCAGGTGGAGATACGGCTCTACTGGTGTAGAGCAATCTTCACTCTTTCACAAGCAGAGTAATAGTCTGGAGAAGTCTTATCAATTCACTGTTAAAGGGTAATAGAAATATGGCTTCTTTCTGATAGCACAGTGGATTTGCACTTGTCAGCTGATATTTTAATATGAAAATGGATATCCCTTTTCCTATATGGATAAATGTATTCAATTTACCATTGTAGTGTTGTAAAATAAGAAATTCTTATTATGTTTTGCAGGTGTTTTATGTTACTAGTTTGTGTCACAATAGCAATAAGCACCATCTGTTCCCAGAAAAATAAAGAAATTGGTACTTTGAGCTACATTTAGTCATATTCAGGTACGTAACAGTTGAAAGGTTAAGAATGTGTGAATGTGTGAATGTGGAATTATGGTGGCTCGTGACATCCATTACTACAAGAACCAGGCAAATTAGCAAAACCAGACTCATATAATCATTGCCCGAATAAAGGAACAATATGCTTCTTTAAGTATCCCAAAGCACAGTTTATTTTGAAAATGGGTTATATATGTGTAAAGCTAACAGCACTGACAATGAAACATATTACTACTTGTAAAATAATGTGGTTGTGTCAAAACAAAGCTTTTCAAATATCAGTTGAAAATACAGGTTTTCTTTCAGTCAAATTTAAGAATGTTGAGACATCATTTCCTACCACATTTTTTTGTAAATACCATTTGATTACAAATATTTGATTGTTTGATTTGATATTTGATTACAAATTACATATTTTTATGACTGCTTTAGATTCTCTGATATTTGCAAATGTTTGGAGTGTCCTATCTCCCATTACAAAAAAAAAGAAAAAAAAAATCATTTGGGAAAAATGATGAGTTATTTCAAGAAAGTGTAAACTGCCAGTGTTTCCAGTGGTAAAGTTTTTTTGACTCAATGATGAGAGTCAATAGTCATGCTAAAAAGAAATTAGTGACTTCAAAAGCACAGAAAAATGCACATATGAAATTCCTGTGCTGGAAATTATTTGAAAGAGATATTATTTTTTAAAAAGTAAACAGATTTAATGGTATAATTGTATTGTATTAAGAGGAAATTTTTGATATATGCATAGTACTAGATCCAAACAGAGAGCTGTAGCATCACGCTATTCAGACCTGCCTTGGGCTATTCAGTTGTGAAAGCACAAGACACACAATCATTTTCCTAAGGTAAATTGCACATACTCAAACAGGAATCTTTTTAATGTCCAAATAAGAGTTTAATTTATTCATAATTCCAAATGAACTGGAGTATTTTATTTCACAGTAGTTGCTTCTACTTCTCAGATTCGCAATTTTTACACCCATCCATGACAATGCAAATCTTAATCAATTAAACATTTGCAGAGAAGAATAGTAGACAAATATCTAGTGGTTATGTTTTATTTTCAACGTTGAATTTGGTTGAAAGTTATTTAAATGTTAAAGAAATTTTATTAAAAATGATAAAATGTGACAAGCAAATCCATTTGCATGCCCTACAGTGATGCAATAAAACCACACCAAATTGTTTTCCAGTGAAAGACAGAGAAAATGTATTTTAAAAATGTTTCTAGAATAACGTGGATTAACGAAAGATTGCAACTATATGCACTAAAACTGTTAGTATCTTGAGAAAAATGTCCTTCACTACAGTCATAATGTTTATCCAAAAGTCAGATTTCAAGCATTTAAAAAAAAATAAACAAAGAGGATTTTGACTTTTTTAAAAACAAAATAATAATGGGATAATTATAAATTACAATGATCATTATAAGTTATGAAAATTATAAATTATTAATGCTCAAATTGGAAGAGTGCAAACACATGAAATGAACCACAAAAAGGAAAAACTTATTTTCAATTGATCAGAAATGTTGAAAAAACTCGTCAGTGACTCCAAGAACAAAAGCAACAAAAATCTGAGAAAACTTGTATACAATAATGTTAGTCCTTGTCTTTCATATAGACAGGCTGATTTTAATAGCAAGTTAAGTAGCATTTTCTGAGATTTCCCAGTAATAGATGTAATATAATTTGCCAAGAGAAGGCATTTTTAGTTGGAAAAATGAAATCTTGGATGAAAATAGCTTATCTGGGGCTTCTACTACCACAAGAAAATCATAGAAATAGTAAAATAACATACTAATGCACCAGTTGGAAAGCGAAGAATTGATGGACAGGATGATTTTTTGACTGCAGTGGAAAAAAAATTATAATCTATATAAAAAAGTATACTATATATCTTATAAAGTCTGACAAAAGTATTGTTTGCATTTATTGTGTTCTGAATTCAAAGCTGAGTTCATAAATTAAGGCAAGATGAGAACAAACATTTGCTCTCAGCTGATTGCTGAGGCCACATATTGTATAACACAGCAATTTTTGTTACAGAGAAATCATTATTTGATCCTGAAGATTCTATAAAAGTTGTGAATCTGAGGGTTTTTTTATTTGTGAAATCTGTATTTACAGAACACAACTCACTTTGTCAATCTTAGGTAAAAAAAAACAACAAAAAACTGGTGTGAACGCAGGGCCAACCCAGGTGAGCTCAGCTGCAAGCAGTGTATCCTCATGTCCAGAAGGGGGGGAGCCAGGATCCACTCCTTCCCAAACCTCATTTAAGGGCTGGCAGTGAATTTAAAAGTGTCTTGCTGAAGATCCCTGCTTACCGGAAGTCTTCTGAATGTAAGCAGTTTTCTTTCTGTTCTTCCTTCCCTCAGTAGTTGCTGTACTTGGTCTTCTTCTTCTTGTTTACTGCAGTCTAGGATTGTAACTGCCTGCTACGATTGCTATACTTTCCATCACATTATAGCATTACATTATGCTTTAACAATAAGAATAAAGTTTTTTAATCTGAAGATAATACCAAAAATTGAGGAAAACAGAAAAGATCTACATTTGTTAACCATTGGCATATGTTAATTCTCAGGTGACTGTTTTCCTGACAGTGTTGTTCTAGTTAGTGAATAGTGAATCTCATGTTGTTTATTAAGTTAACTTTTCAAGTTTTTTTTTTATTTTAGTAATTTTGAGAAGGGAAGGTAGGAAACTGTTTCAGAGAATTCGAGGCGTTCAGGGCAAATAAAACTTGAAAGTAGCTGGTCCCGAACCATTTGTATGAAGAATAGCATGGAGACATTATAAAGCAGGTACACTTTTTAGGAGTCTTGTACTGGGGAAGCAGGCTAGTCTTTTATCTTTAGATCTGTTATCTTTAAATACGTATTAACTTTTATACCTATTCCTATCTAAACTATTCCTTTTGTAAGAAGTCTTGTGTTTTATAAACTATCTTGAATAGATTTAAGAAATCTACTGATCTATGTTTTTCACTTTTTATGTTTAGTTTTTCACTTTTTATGTTTAGTTTTTCACTTTTTATGTTTAGTTTTTCACTTTCGTTAAGTGCTCACTAAGAATATTGTTAGTTGATTTATAAATAAATCAACTATGTATGCATGTAGTTCTTAATTTGATTCTAAATATTTGAAATATTGAAGCATGTTCAGTGATGATTAAGAGGAAAAATTGGTAAGTATATTCCTGTCTAAAGAATGTGGCGCAGATATTTAAAACTACCTCTATGTAACTAATGCTGCTGTTTTTTGTTTTTTTTTTTACATGAGTATTAAATGTGGCAGTTCTCTACCTGCAGCATATCACAATCTTTCATATCTTTGACCAAAGCTAACATTAGTGGCTTTCTTTCTTTCTTTCTTTATTTTTTTTTAAATATCAAGTATCAGAGATAATGCTTGTATTTCTATTTGCTGTTGTCCCATGTTCAATGGGTACACTCCCTTTATTTAAGAAAATACACTGGATATTCTTCTGGCCATACATTTGTTCTTGATATTTCTTTATGATTTAACAGAATTTGCTGCTGTGTTGAAGCAACCTGGAAAAGAATCAGAAGCACTGGTAAATTTTCTTGTTCCTTTTTTTTTCCCCAGTCTTACATGTGTACTCTCTGAAAAACTGTTACTTAACACTGTCTAGAAGAACTGCTTAGTGTGATCTTAATTTACCCTTATTGTTACCCTTCAAACCAGGAGCCATGCTGATACACTTGAATTCAAGAAGTGTATGCTTCAAAAAGCACACAACTCTGGAAGATTTGCGATTTTTATCGTATCAGTTCCTTTCAAAGGAACTGATTAAACATTATGGGATCAGTGGGGTCAGTGCCCCATAGAAGCAAACTGCAGGAGCAGATGAGCACTTCTTTTCTTTGACAACCTGTTCCTTAAATTTATGTATCAATTCTTTATTGGATAGGAAACAACAGGGTCCCATTACAATCTGGTTATAATAATGAAAGCTCTGAGACAACTGTGATCTACTTATTTTTATAACTTTGTTTCTTTTCTGCTGTTAGTTGCAATTTCTCTTCTATCTGTGTTTTCTTTAAAGTGCAAAGGTTCACTGCTCAAAAATCAGTTTTCCTTTAAAACTTTAGTTTCTTTTCAGTCTTTTATACTTTGCTAAAAACATATTTATTACATAGTATAGAAGAAATAACATCTTTGGGGTTTCTCTTCCTGCAAGTTTTAAATGGAGCAATAAAGCAAGTTTCTTATAGCATGCCTAGACATTTGTATGTCTGCTACATAAAATTCTATTGCACTCTAAAGACATGACATACATATATTTTTCTCTTAACAATAAGCTACCTTTCTGTTACTACAATTCTTGTCTCAGTCTCTCATATGCTGTAGTTTTCTTGTGTGTGCGTCACCAACCCTAAACCTAAGTTAAGTGAGCCATAATCAGTAAGCAACATAGTAATTTGCCATGGCTGTCTCATGTTCTTCAGTAGTTCCATTAGCAATCAGCCCTTCACTGGTCAAAATCTAACCATTTCTATATATGTGTGACAAATGTCTGATTTAAACTTTTAACACTGAAGATATCAGTTTACAGTCAGTTCTCTGTAATGCTCAGATTTCAAGGATGTTAAGAAGAACTGATAAACACTCAAACATAATATATTGTTTATTAATCACTATAGCAGCAAGATGCTCAGGTTAGCCAACACATGTTTTTATCTGCCATGGCCTGTTTATTCCAATTTTGCTATTTTTTTTTCTTCCAGATATATTTTCATGAGTCTGGGCCTTTCTTCATATTTGGCATATGTTTATTCCTATTCTAATTTCTTGAAAACAATCACTTCCACTGCTGTAGTTTTGTGTGCATGCTTACGGACTGAATACTTACTTTTTCTCACATATATATTAAAATGTAGATTAACTTACATTAATAAAATGGATTATTCAGATATCTACAAAATAGATATCCTTGCATTTTTTTCTAATTTTTCTGTCCCTTCTAAGTATGTTTGTTTCTATAAATCTCACATTGCAATATATAAGCATTTTTTAAAATGACTTGCATTTAAATGAAAATAATGTCTAAGTAATTTGCTTTATGCTCATTTATCCTCTTTCAAAATGTTTACAAACACATTGTTCCTAATTCATGCCTGCTTAGTTTCCCACTTTACCTGCCATGTCTTATATTAGAAATACTTCTGATCAACTGCTAAAATATCTAATCTTTTATATGGTATCTAAAAATGGTTCTCATGTTTCCTTTCTATTTTTCTGCACATATTATGACTTCTAACATTGGTAGTGAACATCCATTTAACTTCTTGTCACAATACTGTCTTTATAAATGTGTTTATAAGCTGGTTGTGGAGGTAGATTTGCAGGCGAAAAGCAACTTCGCCTTGGAACTTGCACAGAGTTCCTGTTCTGAAATCAGAGTATTTGCAGTTCTGATGGAGTTGCCAGTAAATTTATTTACTACATGAATACAGAACTGCTCCACAGAAGGATGTTCATACAGCCCTTACCTGTGGTCTGTCACTCATCTGTGATCAAGAATACAACTGTCCTCATACTATTAGTACTCCAAGAGGATCAAGATAATTGCCTTTTTAGTATTGTCCTTCCCTGAAACTATGCATTTCTGATCATGCTCTGGAATTGAGTATCAGTTAATTCACTTTAAATTTTCATTTAATCTGAGAAGAAAAACGTTTTGCAGATATCTTTCTCCAAATCTGTGCTTCATGCAGAAAATGAACATGGTGTGTGATTTTAATGTGGTGAAACTACTAAAGACTTTTAATTGTTATTGTACAGCAATTGTTATATAACAACTGTTATGATAACTTATAGAAAAAAATTATCCATCTTTGACTTATGAGATCAGAAAACAACTGAGGTGTAGATTCTGTCTGAACACCTGTGTGTGGGGGGGGGGGGGGGGGGGGGGGGGGGGTGTTGTTGAAGAGTTATATTATTGTTTAAATTTTAGTTCTGACTTAATATTTCCAATCATCTGTCCATTTTTATTTACCTCTATTGACAAAAGGAAAGAGTGACAGAAGGCCCATGTGAAGTCACTATTCACAAAGTAAGAAATATCCTTGTGACTTATGGACACTCTTCCTAGAAAGCAGAAATCAGAGTGGTTTGTGTTGGAAGGGTCCTCAAAGCCCTGCCAGCCCCAACCCAATGCCCAGCTTGGGCTGCCCAGAGCCCCACCTGAGCTGGCCTTGAGCACCTCCAGGGATGGGGTACCACAGCTTCTATGGGCAGCTGTGCCAGTTCCTCACTGCCCTCTCAGTGAAAAAACTTCTGGTATAAAATCTACAGGTGGTATTTGGTATAGCTTGGCATTGTGTACATTTAGGAAGGAAATACCGTTGCACCAGTGTTGTAACTTTTTCCTACTGGAGAAGAATAATCAGGGCTTGCTAGATGTATCATAAAGAACTGTTCCATTCAGATCCAAACTGCTATCCATGAAGATTTTGATTTCATGTACCCACTATGATGACAAAAAAAAACCCCAAAACTTTTCATTATGGAATTAGGAGACAATGACTGATTTATTTTTTTACAATAGTGATCAAAAAATAGCTGTTACATGATACATGAAAAAGTACTGGACAAAAGCATTGCTAAGATGGTTATCCTGCTGTCTATAGAGAGTTCATAAGCGTAGAATAAGTGAGAACCTTAAAAGAAATAATAAAAATCATAGATGTATATACACTTTTACATGTGATTTTCATTAAGATTCAAACTTTGTAATTATGTATGAGGACTCATCAATTAATTCATATTTGAATTACTATGCACTGTAAAAGTTAAGGAGGTTAAGCGTGTGAGCAAATAAACTTCATTGATTTAGAAGTTCTGAACCCAG
Organism: Perdix hodgsoniae; assembly: GCA_035772895.1. Taxonomy (NCBI): domain Eukaryota; kingdom Metazoa; phylum Chordata; class Aves; order Galliformes; family Phasianidae; genus Perdix; species Perdix hodgsoniae. The sequence goes on along the minus strand of JAPSGF010000028.1, from coordinate 1,504,277 downwards.
AGAAAAAGCACTACAGCAGTGTTAGTCTGTTTGTGACCGTGAATGCAATCGTGCAGTAATATCAAGTTTTCACACTGTATTTCATGTTTTATTTCTCAAGCATTTTCACACACTTGAAATAATTTAATATTCAAATACTAATGATTCAAGAGAAAAGAGTATTCTCCTTATCTTCACAAACTTCTCTTAACTCTCTAGATTAAAATGGTGGTAGATGTTTCTAACAAGCAGGTCAAAGGTAAACAAAAACAAAACACATTTCCTTCTTATATTATTCCCTTTTAATTTTTTTTTAAGCTTACTGAATCATCTTCAGTATCAAGTCCTTCTTAAATATATCTTCATATGCTTTCTGCAGTAGGTTACACATGCAATATGACCCCAAATACAATTGAAGAATACAGATTTGGAAAAAGTTTGTTAGAGATGATGTTCATTTCAAATGGTTATAGATAAGTGTAAATTAGAATTCAATTTCCCAAACACAAAATGTCCATGCTTTAAGTATTGACATATAAATTTTTGTTTTGTACTTTAGGAAAGTATAAAAGTAACTGTGATAATTTAAATTGTAGAATATAGAACTTTGGAAATCACTCTCCTTTAACAACAAAACTAAAAAGTAAAAAAAAAGTGCAGTTTTATTTCAACAATTTTGTAGGTGGTTTCATAAAGTTAAAATGTTGATCTTTAATTGATGTCAGTGCTTCCAGTTACTGGTGGAAGGTCACAAATTGTTCGGTGCCAGTGTTTTTTCTTTGGCTTATTCAGTTTAAGCTGGAAAATCATCTGATTTTTCCAATTAGAGGTATTAAGATGACAAGAAATGAACGGAACAAGGACACTGTATATGATTGTAGGTGGTGGATAATGTTGCCTGCAAATTAGACTGTGTAAAGCTTTCAAGTGTAGTGCAAATGGCTTGAGTTTTATGATTAAGTGTATTAAAAAAAAGTTTCGGTTCTCCTACTATGAAAAATGAGGCTTTTTTTAAGTAAAGGTGCAGTCGAAGGAGTAACCTGAAATTTTTCCAGGAGCTGGCCTTTGCTTCTTTTGTTAATCTCATTGAAGCCTACTTATCATTAATCAAATCTTCTATTACAAATAGAATGCAGAGAGCTGTCCATGGTGGGCCTGAATGACTTCCTGGGTCGTAACAAGTGAAAGATAACGCTATATCAATCAAGATAGCTTTTCTTAGTTCATGGTAATAAAAAGTCCAAGCAACCTGATGTTCTGTGAGGCTACATCAGAAAAACATTTCCTTCCAATCTGAGTTCTAGAAAGAAAAACTAGCAGGTACTTTGCCTCAGATCAGTATTCACATTTACCTTGATGTCAGATATGTCAAGGAAAAGTAAGACTGTCTCCACATCTGTGGCTTGTTGAAGTCATTAAAAGTGGGAAGTAGTTCCTAAAATGGCTGGAACATGACTGGAACATGTAAGGATGTAGCACTTTATTACAGAGAGTGGCACAGATTGGCACTAATGAGCATCCACATCTGCTATGTCTTGCAAGCAGTGAAACAATCCCAGAGGTGGGGAAACAACTAAATGAGGGGAAAAAAGTCTTGCTGTCATCTTGTCTATAAGAATTTTTGAAGGCTTCACAGAAAGATTTTTAGGAATTTCTTGGGTTTTAACTTTTTCTAAATCTCTGGGACCATGGTTTATCTGTTGCAATTGTATCTGAACTGTAGTTCAAGGATTGATGTATAATTACATATAATTAATAAATCAAAAAAGTGCTTCACTGCTGATTTATTTTAAGTTACTTGAACTGAATGAACAGTTTCCTGCTGATAAGTTCACATGTCTTCAGCATCAGTATAAATTAGGTAACTATTTTGTACTGTGACAAGAGCCAACATCACTAGAAAATCACACGGCTGTACTATGAGATGCTCTGATGTCAATTCATTGGATTTCTTAGCTTTCCCCAAAATGGGAAATAAAACACCCACAAGCATCTTTAAGAGAACATTTGTCAAAATAGTGAAGTTAAACACTCAAAATTTAATGTATGAAGAAGTTGCAAGAGAAAATGAAGATTACATTTTTAATTACTAAAAAAAATAAGGACCTAAAAATAACGTACAGGCAATTATTTTCAGCATTTTCGAGCACATAGAGGATGACTTCACCACTTACCAATATTAATCTTACAGGAAGAATTCCATCTTCTTATAGGTGTTAACTGTCCTTTAAAATAATTCTGTCATAATATAGAATAAAAATTCTGTCTAAAAACTGTGGTACTCAACCAGAAAAAACATGTTCAGCTCAGTGACAAGTGTCTAAACTTTAAAGATGAGTCCAGCCCATGGGCTGTCTGTGGCTCTGGAGAGCTAATAATTGACCACAAAGGACTGTAAACACTTAACATTGTGATGTTTTTTTTAAGTGATATTTATCATGAGTCAGTTGTGCATAGCTTCAGTGTGACTGGTGTAGACAACAAAGGAACATCAGGGAAAGGAGGGTGCAGTGCTAATTCTGCCTCTCGTGCCCCCCACATGTTCAGTTGAATTGCCATATGTAACACATGCAGGCTTCACATCCTTATGCCAGTTGGTGAGTAAAATGCAGCGATTACTGATAGCAGCGTATCAACCCAGTTATATGTTTTTGTGCCTATGAAAACGTATCTTTTGTTATTAAGCAGACATAAGTTTTCTTGTTTAATAATTGAATTTGTGTTTGTGTCTTTTCTTAAAATAATTTCATAACAAGTTAACTGTATTAAAAAATGCCCAGAATTCTCATCAACATTTCAAAAAGCTCACAAAAAGTTTAAAATACTTTGTGATGTGTTTTTGTTTTGTTTTGTTTTGGTGGATTTGATTGTTTTTCTGTGGATAAATTAAACATGTAAGTTGATTTTCAACTTTTAGACATAGGATTTGGAACATATCACAAGTGTTTCCATAATTTAATCTTTATTTCAAACACAAATTAAGGCAATTTGTTTTATGCATTTTGATATGTTGGTTAAGCACATTCCTTTGAACAATGAAACAGAAAGCATGGCTGAATATTTTTCAATAAAGGAATTTGGGAATAGTTTCCAAGATTTCTCAAAAAATTTTTTTTGTTATATTTTGCAATTTAATTTTCAGTTAGCATAAGTACATTACCTGTGAATTTTCAAATGGAATATATATAAAGTTGCAATCATGCTTTCAACTCAAAGAAAAAATTGATCTTGTCTCTTTTGTAGACTTTTTAAAGCTCTATTTTACCAGGGAAAAATATCCCTCACTTCGTAATTATGCCTTTTTATAGTCTTTGCTCTCTGGCAGTATGTACACTTGTGAACAGCTATTTTCAAAGATATGAAGCAGGACAATAGAGAAATGTCATCAAAATCCCCAGTGAATACCTTGATAACTCACTGATAATTGCAGCCACTTCCATTGAGCTAGACATTGATGCATTAGATTCATAAAATGGGGTCAAATGTTCCACTAGTTTTTTTGCTGTTTTTTAACACTTTAATAGAAAAATATAAAGAAAGAAAAGTGGTGTTTTTTAATATACACTGACTCTATTATGTACTTTATATGTGACCCAAGATAAGACTTCACTCATGTAAGGAGGAATTTGCTTCGTACAAAAACAAATATTTACTGTGAAGTCTTCAGAGTATTTTTTTTAATTTTTAAACTTATTTTGCTTATTTAGGAGTATCCCAAATTTTCTTATGGTTGCTTAATGTAAGTGCGACTTTCATATCATTTTTCACTTTATTGAGTAGCTTCTTGCAATATGCTCATGAACAAATTAAACATTATTGTGTGATCAACTGATAAGTATTATCTCAAAAAATTATTCTCCAAACTAAGAGTCAACAGCTTAATAGTGGAAATCTACAGACTATGGATCTGTAGCCTAGTTTACATAATAAAATAAATCATAAGCTTAAGAGCCTATAAAGTTTATTCTAATTTCTTGAGAGTAATAAAAGGAAAAAATGGAGTAATAAACTGAACATATGATGATTAAGCAACTTTCGACTGAATGAGTTCTCTATGTAATAACTTATGATATTCACATTTTGCTTTGTAGCATATTTATTTCAATTTTTATGATACTGCATAATCATGAAGTAGGAATTGAATCACTCCATCCAGGCACATGGAATCTAAGCTCAAGTACAAATATAATTACATACTCTGTTGCAATGATGTAGTCATTATATTGAGAAGAAAATCTTATAAAACTTTAAGAACCTTGGTAATATCTCTTCATTTAAAAACATTTAATTGAACAGATTGTGTGAGATATTCATATAGAAGTTACTTATCTTGCAGAAATATTGTTCTTACAATTTGACAGCAAGTACAGAAAATTAATGTAATGCCATAATTCAGTTTAAAAATGTTAATTTTACTTGTTGCCAGGTAGTTCAGGTGAAAGTACAAAAAGATGATATTACTGGCATTATGATCGATTTCTCTCTGCTCCAGCTCTTACTGCTCTTCCCCTCCTATATTCTGGTGTGGTGACGCTTGTTCATCTTTTTTCCTGAAAAGGGAACAAAATCTAGTTGATATTTTACTACTGAAATAGTTAAATATAAAGTTTAAGGAACTAAATATGGAACATAAAAGTTTTCATCTTTCATTTTGAAGTGGACATTTATTTTCACTAATTACCCAAACTTATGTGCAGTGGTAATCTAGAGGGAGTTTTTGGAGTCAGGCATTGCTTATCATATCTTCCTCGGTTATGGAAATCTGAAATTCACAAAACAATCACTGACCTTTGGAATCATCAAGATATGTTCTAAAGAATAGACATGTACCAGACCTTCTTCATCAATACCATTTCACAAACCACTGAAAACAACTAAAATTAGCAGCAGAGAAATATATTAAAAAAAAAAAAAAATACGGTGCTAAAAATTCAAGCAGCAATCTTGTCTTTCCATGTAAATTTCTTTGACTGAAATTCTACTGTAGAAATAGAAAAAGGGTATAGAGGTTTTTTTTTTTTTTTACAATGTTATTTTTTTCTCAAGAGCTGTGAGTCTTGAAAATAAGTTATACAATAGGAGAGAGATTCACTCATCTGCATGAGTTCTTTCATTACTCTGCAGAGGCAAAAAAGCTAGCTTATAAAAACATGAATTGATGCAGCAACAGTTCTAAAGCAGGCTTTGTGGAGTATATAACTCAGGTTACTATGTATCTCTGTCAGTCCAAGCACAGATTTATATCTTCAGCTTGTATTCATATACCACTAAAAATTTTCTGAAGTGAAGCATCATTTACCTTCTGCATTATTTTTAGTAGCTACACTGTGGGAGGCATTACTAGAAAGCTTTTTTCCTTTGAAGACTACTTTGTCTTCACTCTTAAGATTTTATGTCAAGCAGTTTTTCACCACCCCTATATTAATGTAAAAATGATTTTGCCCTTGTTGTTATTAGATAAGAAAACTTTTAAAACTACTTTTAAAATGAAAGTGAAAGAGTATTCCATTATCTTAACTGAACATTTCTATAGTTTTAAACTTGTTAATATGTGGAAAATCTGCCTTTCTCAGGTGAATTCAAGAACTTACCGAATAACTTCATGAGAGGTATCTACTTTTTCTATTGAGATTTACCTAATCATTCAGTGTAGTTATCTGCTTTTACTTTATGACATTCTATAAAGTAAAAAAAAAGGAACTATTCCAAATTTGAAGGTAAAAAAAATGTAGACAAATCATTATTTCACTCCTCTTAGACTCCAGTGGTGAAGAAAAAAGATGCTAGACAAAAATTTAATCAATCACATCCCTTCATTTAAAAAATGAACATGTAGAACAGGGAAGCAATACTTTGTTCCCACTTATTGTGTTCTGGGCTACTTTCTTTTTTTGCAAAATCAATTGTCAGTCAAGTAACCAATATTTAAACTTGTTTCTTAATACCAAAATAATTAATAATGAATTAACATCTGTTTTAGATAGTAGCACCTGAAATGATGAACATTTGTTCACATAGCAGTAGAAAAAGCTTATATAACAAGCAAGATGGCATAATGGAAAATTTTTGTGGTCACAATTTCTATCAGTTTTCAAATAGCCCATTAAAACTAGAAAGTATAGATCGACATATGAAGTATTGTTTTCTTTAAAAAGAACCTTTGATGATTAAAAAAGATAGTAAAAAATATTCTGTGATACATGACCTTAATTCTTTTCAGGGAAGGTTGTGTATGAATATGTAAATCACAAACAGTAGTAAATTTGCATGTAGTAAATACTGGAATAAAGAAAGAGGAAGTAAGGCTGTTCAGAGTAGGCCTGTAGTGCTAGGTATTTAAATGTCGTTAAGCACTGCAAGGTATAAAATTTGCTGCTAAAAAGCAGAACACAGTGTTCAACCTTAATAATGGGTTACAGCTAGTCCAAATGTTTAACATGCAAATGTATGATTCCTTCTTTAATTTCTGGCTCAAAGCTTGCTTCCTGAGGTATTTCTTGTGATAAGACTGACTTGTCTAGGAGATGAGTGATGGGTATTGCTATGTGTCAATCGGCATCACTGTGTGGACAATTTTACGTTTGAAAGCATTTCTTTGGAGCTGTTTGCCTTCTAAAAAGAGTGCTCAGGACTGTCTACTGGTGGAAGATCTAGCCTGTGACCAAATAACTCCAGCTTGCCTTGGGAGACTGGGAGATGATACCATCGTATCCTGTGAAAGCAAGATACAAGTTGGTGCCTCCCTGCTCCCTCATATCTGCTGGCAAGGCCTGGAAGCTGAGAACAAAAGAGTTCCTGCTGAGATCCGAAAGCTAGAAGCTGTCACTCCAAAAAGAGCTGACTCAATCACTTTGAACTTATAAGTTTGTACTACTGTTGGATGATGTCACCATCATAGCTGTATTCATCGTTGTTGTTAACAGAGCAATGCCTGATGACCCACCACTACTGAAGACTGAGCTACGAACCACACTGGATCCATGGTGGTGACTATCTCCCTCTTGCTTCCAATAAAGACTCCTTGCTTCTTTCCTATCTTTTCCATCACCCTTCTTCCCTTCCCCATCACCCTAATTCATAATAGTGTCCGTCCTCCACTTTCCCATCTCCCTGATTAAGATTTGTAATAAACTGGTCGGACCAGAATTTGAACCGATGTTTCTTAATCTCAGGCTGGGTGTGCAGATATCAAAGAACCTCCTCTTCCTCCTATAAATTGGAGCGAGACAGCAAATTAAGGCAGATCTACTAAATGAATATATGAAATTCAGAAGACCCTTGTGGCCAAAGGGCTGACAATTATTGAACAGAAGAATATCCTCTATTCTAAAGGAATTCAAACTACAGATCATCATGAGGAAAATAATCACTGAATTTAGAATGAAAATTGTTTTCCTGGACAAGTCTTAAACAAAAAAATCTATGAAAATGAGTAGTCAGTTCTCAGTAATCATGGGAGCAAGCAGAAAGTTATTAAATGCCAGCAAATTGTGCTTGCAGGTCAGAAAGCTGATTGTGTCATGGGCTGCATCAAAAGAGGTGTGGCCACCAGGTCGAGGGAAGTGATTCTCTCCCTCTGCTCCACTTCCATGAGAACTCATCTGGAGAGCTGCATGCAGGCCTGGAAACCTCAGCATAAGAAAGACATGGATCTGATAGAGTGAGTCCACAGGAGGGGCACAGAGGTAATCAGAGCAATTGTGTTTAACTGAAAATTGTTCTCTCCTACAAAGAGAAGCTGAAAATGTTGAGGTTGTTCAGCATGGAGAAGATAAGGCTCTAGGGAGACATGAAGCAGCCTTCTAGTACTTAATGGGGTCTATAGGAAAGATGAGGAAGGGACTGTTTTATTAGGTAGCAATAGAATGTAGCAACAGGATAAGGAGTAACAGTTTTAAACTAAAAGGCATAGGTTTAGATTAGACATTAAGAGTAAATTATTTACAGTGAGAGTGGTGAGGCAATGGAACAGATTACTGGGAGAAATTGTGGATGCTCGATCCCTGTAGTGTCCAAGGTCAGGCTGAAAGGCAATTTGGGAAACCTGATCTAGTGGAAAGTGTCTTTGTACACGGCAAGGTGGAAGTAGATGATCTTTAATGTCCCTTTCAACACCTACTCATTGGAAGGGAACAGCTGTATCAGTTCAATGTTCATGAGTCCATGGACCTGATGAGATTCACCCTAGAGGGCTGAAGGAATTAGTAGATGATATTGATGGACCTCTCTCAGATGGGATAGGGCTCTGAACACCTAATCTACCTGTAGGTGTCCCTATTCATTGCAGGGGAATTGGGCTAGATGGCCTTTAAAGGTCTTTTCCAATTCAAACTGAACTAATCCATTAATTATCTTATTCTTTCAGTGACCTAGGAGAAGTGTTTTTGTTTTTTTTTTCTTTTGCTTTTTACTTGATGGTTATAGGTGTAATGAATTACATTAACTTTTGAATAAAGACTTGGTGAGGGGGAGCAATTTTCAGTCAAACAAAATTTGTTAATACACAATTATCACCTTTCCCCGTCAAAACAAGCTTTTCTTTTAAATATAGAGCTGTTTATGTGTCCCCCAAAAGCCATTTGCTCTAGTCAGAAAGCCCCATATATTGAAGTTTGTGATACAATATTTAATTTTAAGTGCTTGTGTTCTGTAGACAGGATTAAAATTGCCATCTGTCTCCCCTAATTTTCTTTTAGGTGTGAATTCCACATCACATTTAATCATTAATACAACAAAAGATGCAACACTTAAAATCTAAGTAAATTATTTGCCTCCTTTGTTAGTCTTTAAAATGGAAATATCAGCAGATCTTGTGAAGATACTTCCCTGAATTAAAACTTATATTTTAATATCTGCATTCTTCTTTGAGTCAACTCTGTTCTTTGCTGTTCTGCTCCAATACTCCAACACTCTTGAGGCTATTTCACCATCTAAGGCAAACCAGCTGGTAAATTCCTGAAGCAGAGAAGTTCAGATGCAGGCAAAGGGGTGACTGCTGGGATCAGCAGCCTCCAGGCAGAATGGACATGAGCTGCACCATGACTTGTGCCTCTGCCTGAAGCAGCCTTCCAGCTGGCTCTGCACTCCCACACGCAACCTCTGCTGTGTCCAGCAGGATATAAATGCAAAGGTCAGTTCTGGAAAGTTCTCATTGTATACCTGTATGTTTAATCTGTCACTGAGACGATACAAAGAAAGGCCCAGCAGAGTACTAAAATTCCCTCATGTAAGGATTTATTGCTGAGGGACATATAAGAACCTCTTCTCTGGCAGAGTACTGGTTCTCACCACAGCACTGAACAATGTCATTTGAAATTGAAAATGTCTGAATTCCACAGTTTAAGCTGCAGCTCTTCTGTAGCTAAGCAGTTGTTTATTATCTTGACTTACCTCAGACATTTGATCACATAAGATGAAAGTTACAGTGCTTTGCATCCCTTTGGGGCCTGAAATGGTCACCACGCAACCCAAGAAGATCTAAAGACCAGTTCATGTCTCTGTAATCTCAAGCTCATCCTTCTTCTGCCTCCCTCACAGGTACCACAATCTTCAGTCCAGTTGCCCTTCCCAGAGGCAGGGAGGTTGGCAGGAATAGATCTCTGAGCTAGGCAAAGGTGTTACATATCACTTTGGTTGCTGTTGCTTGAGCAACAGAGGTGAGTTTGTGCCAGTGGCCACCTTTTGGCAGCCAGGAGAGTAGCTCCATAAAGCCACAGCATTAGAAGATGGGAAGAAATTTCCAGAATCATCTTTGTCTTTCCACCTCTGCAAAACAGAAGAAGTGCTTTTGTCTCACATGTTCAGGGAGGAATATACTCATTACTGAAATATATTCTTTCTAGGTATGTAGTAGGTTTCATTATAGCATACAGTTTTATTCTAAATATATAAATGGTCTCTCCTATGAATTGAACATTAAAAATCCATTTCATGTCCCCTTGGAGAAATACCAAATGAAGAACTGAGTCATTTGTGTCAGTGACCTAGATAGAAAATGTGCCTGACCATAGCTTTTTTGATATGTCTGAAATGAAAAACAGGACTGCTGTTGTCTTTAGATATCTGTGTAACAGTAAATATATATTCATTTATGTTAGAAATAAAAAAAAAAAAAGCATTTTTTAAAACATGGACTCACGAATATTTTTTCATTTATGAATATATCATTGCCCTAAATAGTAGAGCACTGTCAAGATTGAACATATTTTTTCCCAGAAGTCCATGCAAATGAGTGCTCCTTTTACAAAGCTGCCTTAAAATGTTGCTTTTATGACAGAAAACATATGAAATACAGTTAAACTCTGTTGCCAAAAAATTTCACCTTTATAACTATGTTGCGATTGGTTTGGTTAACGGCTTATTCACAATCTGTTGTGGATCTTTCTAAAGTAATTTTTATATGTGATTTTGGGAGAATCGGGTATTTTAAACCATACGGATAGACAATGAAAGTAGGGGAAGAATCAACCACTTTTTCCCTCTTAAAAGTACTGAGGTTTCATGTAATGGCCATGAAAACAACTTATAAGATAAGAGCTGGCACTCTGGCAGTGCTAATGTCAAGCGACACTGTGCAGGGGAAAAGTGAGAGCTGTTGCTCCCATACATCTCCCTCCACAGCTGCTAAGGAAAGGTCACTGCCGAGAATGATTTCACCATGTATATGCTTATAAATTATGGTATCCTTTGGGATAAAATGGCCAGCATACAGCTAGACAAATATATAAAAAGATGAACAGTTGTCTGACAGGTCAGGATCGAAGGCCCATAGCAAATGAGGCTACATCAGGCTGGCAACCAGTCATTAGCAGGGTTCTTGCAGGGCTCCTTTTTTGGGCCGATTCTCTTTAATGCTATCATCAATGACTTAGATACAGGACTTGTAGGTATACTATGTAAGTTTGTGAATATCACTAGCATAGGAGGAGAAGCTGTTGACTCCCTCAGGGGTGAGGAAGCCTTGCAAAGAGATCTGCTGCCACTTGGGTGCCACGGTATAGGAAGGACATAAAACTATTACAGAGTGTCTGAAGGAGGGCTCTGAAAATATGGAAGACAAGACACATAAGGAGTGGCTGAGGTCCCTTGGTTTGTTTAGCCTAGAAAAGAGGAAATTGAAGAGAGGTGGACGGCAGCAGTGTAGAATGGGACATGGGTATTTTCACTTAATGTTATGATCATTCATAAATCTTATAATGCTGACTTGGTTAACTAACTCATGTGGGTAATCAAGCTGATTTCACTGTATCTTTCTATGACATTTTTAGTTTGGGAAATATTTGTACATTTCAGGATACTTTTAAACTGTGTTGATGTAATACTCTTATCACTAGCTTTTGAGTTTGCTGAAGTTATGTTTAACTTGATGGAAATGTACTGCGTGACACAGAAACTGTATCATTCATTTTAAAAAAGGAGATTCAGCCATGCAGGGTGAGAAAATCATATTTGCATTACAGTCTGTGTTTGCTATTCTGTAAAAGAATCTGATATCTCACATTATTCCTGCCAAAGAAGTAAGTTGTGAGTTTGAAAAACATGTGCATCATATGAAAGAGGATGTATGGAGTATTTATCTGGCCAGTCTTAATCCAGAAATCAAAAACATTTCACTGAACAGTCATTTTGACTCTGATGAAAGATGACGTGTGCCCAGTGTCCTGGGCTGCATCAAAAGAGGAGTGACCAGAAGGGAGAAGTGAGAATTTATGGTATAAATGTCAGGAAGAAATTATTTACTCAGAAGATGGTGAGGCACTGGCATAGGCTGCCTAGACAACCAGTGGATGACCTGCCTCCAGAAACATTTAAGGCCAGGTTGGATGGGGTCCTGGGCAGACTGATCCAGGGGAGCAGCCCTGTCCATGGCAGGGAGTTGGAACTAGATAATCTTTAAGGTCCCATCTAACTTAAGCCATTCTATGATACTATGATTCTATGAATGAGTCTGTGTAAGAGCTCAATTTAAGGTAATAGACACCGTATGCATGACTTTTTACTTACAATGTTTTTTTACTTTACTGAATGAATTTTACCATGTTTATGCAATATGGTTATCACTACTATTCTTGTTTAACAGACAGTAGTAACTCAAGACAAAAATGTTAAGATCTATATAGGATTATGGATGAACTAAGACAGTTAAGTCTATATTTATACTTTGACTGGATTTTGAACTTCCAAAAATATTGATCTATGGATAAGATTGTTCTCCAACAGAACCATCAGTGAGCAGTTAACTGTATGATCCTGATTAAAGACAATTAACTCAGACAATTAAAAATCTCAGTCACTGCACGTCCGTACCATTGTATCGCCAAAAATTTAGATATTGCCATGTATGTAATATTTCACTAGTATGTTTTCAGACACACTCTATTCAAAGTCCCTATTTTAAAAGTAGATGGGAAGGTACTCTGCATAGCTTCAGAGGACATCTCAGTCTGTCTTATAACGTTATATTTTTCTAAACATGAAAATGAATGTGAAGTTTCATTTCTTCTCAAATGCAAATTACTCTGAAAACTGCATATCAAAGGATTTGGTAGAATATATGGAACAATGGTTCCACAGTGTAACAATAGAAGTAATGCTTTTAAATAATACTGCATCAACCTAGGATTATTTTTTTTACAGTGTAATCTAAGTAATAAAGAATGATAATGCCTAGTAAAGTAATTCAAATTTTGATACCTATTACAGATTCTTTATTAAAATAAGTCATCTATTCCAATACTTTTCATAGTAGTTGCCATAAGCCTCTTTGTCATTTACTTCTTTAGTTCTCATTTATATTCCCGAATACCGTCACTTTATTCACAGTATCGTAAATCCTGGAATTATGTTTCAATTCTTTTTTTTTTTTTTCTTTCTTTCTTTTCCTTTAAAAGATGCTTCTAATCAGTTTTTTTTGTTGTTTTTTGGGTTTTTTTTTTCCCTACCAAACTCATTTGTTACCAGCATTCCACATTTTATTTCATGTATCATTTACAGTTTGCTGCATTGCAGCCCGAAAGGCACTAGATAGGTCATAAAAAAAATCAAACTGTGGTAGCAAGATCCTTTTATATTTGTGATCATGGTTTTCTTGAGTATGTCAATGAAAAATACGGTTCTAAAAGCATCTCTAGGATTTTGGTAGGGTATATCACAATGGAATCTTAGTAAACATCCCACAGATATACACCAAAAAAGTGAGAAATAAACATGTTGACATCCTAATCAAACACTGTATGTTGGTGCACTGATGCTACACAGAAGATCCCAAGAATACAGAGTAAATATGGAAAGGTCAATAAAGGATCAAAACAATGTTTTGGAAGCAAGACTGGATATCTGCAGTTGTTATCTTTAATAGAGTAAATTCTTTTGACACAATGTCATATCACCTGTGGGTCTGTTTCTCATAGTGAATAGTGTTATACCTGAAAGTAAAAGTTTGTCATTCAGTAAATCCACCTTAAAGGTTTGTCAGAAGGCATCTTGAGGAATACCTTTTTCATTTCAGTATCTCTGTGTGTCCATATTTAAATAAAATCTAATGCTATAGGGGGCCTGCATCAAAAGTAAGGCCTCCTGTTTTATTATGTTGGCCTACAATGAGGCAGATGTTGCTGTTACGGCAGTAGAGGTTGAACCTTTGCACCAGTATTACACTACATTTTGTTGCTGTGTGATGAATGGCAACAGAGGGGCAGTCTGACAGAATGGCATTAGACATGGAAGTACATATAGAGCAAAAGTGTGTCTTTGAGTCCTCCATGTGGAAAAATTGACCCATTGACACTTGCTGAATGTTTATGGAGACCAAGCAGTGGATGTGAGCACAATGAGGCAGTGGGTGGTGTGTTTCAGCAGTGACCACGTGGGGTCAACGTGGGGCACAAGCCACATTTAGGTTGGCCATACAAATTTTTATGAGCATGGCATACAGGTTCTTGTTCATCACAGGCAAAAATGCATAGCTAATGGCGGTGACTATGTTAAAAAATAGTGTTTCATAGTCACAAATTTGCTCTATTAAATAGTGTTATTGTGTTCTTTGTATCTTTTGTAATTTTTATGGAAATAAATAGGAGGCATTACTTTTGGAGCAACCTAAGTACTTTCCTAATATCAGACATTCCAGAGAGTTAAATACAATTTTTCACAATATAGATCACTATTTTGTTTGAGGTTTTCTGTTTTGTTTTGATATTTATTTGTCTTTTTTGTTTGTTCCTCATTATCTATGAGCACAGCATTTGTTCTCAATTGCAAGAGGATTTTGAGTACATGACGGAGAGAACTGGCTTTAATTTTGCTTACTATCTACCTACTGTCTACCAGGCTCACTTAATTGTGTAGTTATATAAACTATGTTCTAGTATTAACATAATGTATTTTTGAATACATCCATTCAACAGTTCAAAGTATATATGAGCTTCTTCAGAAACTGCATTCCTAACAAAAAAAAAATTAAAAAACAAAATTGGAAACAACAACAAAAAAAAAAGTGGTTTCAAGACAGAACAAACCAAATCAACCAAGGAAATAAAAACAGAAAAAACAAACAAAACAAAAGCCAGTGTTAGAAATCTTGGGAAAATAAGAAACCTTAAGAAGTACCCTGAGCTTTGAGATCACAGCACATCCAGTTACTCAAAAAAATTAACATAGTACAAAATATTTTACACTGTTAAAAATTCCTTAATATGAAATGATGGGCACTGAGATGAGCTGACCTAAGTTTTCAGTTTTCTCCTATGAAATATTTACTGTTAAGTAGTTAAGTAACATATATTCAAAAAGTATTTCAGCATTTTGGAAATCCAGGATGATTTAGGAATCAGTGGTCTGTGTACACTGAATAAAACTGTACTTTTTTTTCCCTTTAGATATGATTAATTTTTGATTGCTCATGATATTGATGAAATATTGATGAATACTTTTAATGGGAATTTAGTTTTTATCTCTACGATAAACTGACTCTGATTTTCCTAATGCTTCCTAAAAACAGAGTTCTACAGTTCCTCTATATTGAATCCTGTTACCATGTAGCATAGCTGGACGAAACTGGCATTGATCAGGAATGCATTAAAGTGTTGTATTTGTTTTTTCTCTTTACCTGGGCAGTAATGCACATCCCTCTGGACATATAATAGGGGAATTTAAATTGGAGGAAGCAGCTGTTAAAGTTTCAGGTAATTGAATGATATTCTTGTCGTAAAGTCGAGGTCATCACTTCACAAATTAATGAAGCATTAAAAAAATAACAAGACCAAACTGAAGAAATAGCTTTTCTTTTTGTTATCATATGAATAAAGATATCAGTTTTTGAGAAGCAGATCCCAGAAAAGATACTGATGTTGAATTGTAAAATAATGTCTATATGCCACTGCAGATACCTAAATTTTTCCAGAAATAACCAGAACTGTCAATTAATGAGCCTTGAAACTGTCCTAGGAAGAGGGAACATGCTCAAATAACAGCCATTGTGATTTGTGATAACAGTCATCACATACGAGAAAAAAACAGAAGGAATGCATGAAACATTATGAAAACCAAGTAGAGAAACTGGAAGATAAACAAAAAAGTCAGAAGTTTAGAGAAATAACTGTATACTGCAAACTTGATCAATGAGCTGACAATAGAGATTTTATTATATGATACCTTGTAACAATAGCTTTATTAAATGAGTAAGTCTGGAGATAACCATAGTAAAGTTCAATCTTATAATTTTACCTATTTCCAGTTATGCTCTTTTGCTAATGTGCTCACTGACTACTGTGATCCTTTCCTGTATTAAGGCATAGTTCCAATACATTCACCTACTAGTACCATGAAACAGATTGTCTTCTGATTACCGTTATTGCATCTTTCCTAAAAATAAACCATATAAGCTTGCTATGAATGAAACTAATTTTTATTTGAGCATTTTTTTGTTTGTTTACTTCTGCAGTTTATTTCCAGTCTCTTGTGCTGATTGAGCCTTTCATCCCCTCCTCCTTCCTTTTGCCTTTCCCCTTTCCCATTCCCCTCCCCATGCCTCCCTCTTCTCTTTCCCTTCCTTTCCACATTCCCTTCCCCATTTCCTTCCCATTCCCCCTCACTTCCCATTCCCTTTCCTTTCCAAATTTTCTGTACTTTCGTATTGAGTTGCTTTCTTATTGTTTGTGACAATGAAACAGTCTCTTTATTCTCTGCTTCTCCCAAATCCATAGGTTAAGCATACCTACCTAAATGTGCAGACTCACTGATGATTTCATTTCCCTCCCTCTATGAAGCAGTGACCACTGTTTGTTACACAATATTTCTGGAACCATTTGCTTTTCGAAGGATTCCTAAACAAAGTGAAGAATAAGTCACCAGTACTGCAGAAAATCATTAAATAAAGAAAAGTTATTGTGAATGACATGAAAATTTTTGCTCAAAAAACCAGAAATTGCCAGATATTTTGAATATCTGGCTTGTGGTAGAGCCATCACCGCCCAAAAAACAACCCCACGTATAAAATCATTCCATATTAACTGTCTTCTACTATATCTAAAAAATAATTTTTGGTTAATGTTCTGAGTGTCCTTATTCAAAAGACTGTTCTGTTCAAAACAAGATTGCTGTCCCTCTCATACTCTACATGCATGCTCCTCCTGCAACATTTCTGAAATGAGTTCACGTTTCCACACTTCAGTGATGTGAACTTTAGGCATATTTCACATTGTATATAGTTTGAAGCTTCCACTGAATGCTATTCATTCTTATAATTTAAGGAACTGTTCAGAATTCCATGTATGCTTTTCAAATTAAGATGTTATTATAATTATCTCTCAAAATCAACATTCTTTTTTCCACTCTATTCCCCTTCTGAGTATACACAAAAAGACCCAAATGAACTCATCTGTTGAGAAACAATCACTTCTTGTTCATCAGGGGCTGAGATGTTGATTTAGAGAAACTATGCATAAAGGTAAACAACATTCTGTATTTTGATGAACTGTTGCATTCACAGAAATACTCAGTCAGAAACCTTTATGCTTCTATTTCTATCCCCAGACAATTTGCAGAAGCTTAATATTTAGTGTAGTCAATATTAGGTCAATACAGAGGAGTCAATGAGGCACTTTTTGGTTGTGTTTGTGATTATGCCTTCGAGGAATTACCTCATTCTGCATTGTAGAATTCGAGTCTTGGTTTATATTTATTCCAACCACAATGAATAACTGTGCATTAGTCATGATCAAACATCTCTTCTTCCCCTCTATTCTAACACTGTCAAGCTATTTTGTAAATTGGTTCTGTTCTCTTCTCTGGTAGCTTGATTACCATTATGCCTTAGCCTAGAAAATTCAGAAATCAGTAAAATTTAATCTGCTGTAATACAGAGTTAGAGAATACATATGGGGATTTTTGGAGGCTTCATATTTTTGTTGGTGAAAAAAAATAAAATCAGCAGGAAGTTGCTATCAGCAGGAAGTACAATTGCTTGAAGACTAACGGATGATGCCCCATCACAGCATAGGAAGCTGTGTGCTAAATCATCTGGAAACACGCTGTACAACCCAGCAGGCATTGCTACTGAGCTAAAGCCTTCTACTTTGCCAAAGGCTGTGCACATACATGCACAAGCCCCAAGGCCCAAGAAGGATTCCTTTATGATTATCACTGGAACTCACTTCTATCAAACGGAAACGAATATGTTAAAGATAAAAGTCAGTTGTTTGTTGGATTTACAAAACAAGGGGAGCATGCAGGAGTTTACATATAATCCGTTTCCTTTCACTGTATGTTAGAGCAAAGCAAGACACAGTGAATTCAGCCTCTTTGTAGTACATATCACTGAGTTATTTTATCTTTCATGACTCCTAAGAAGACTTTTTCAAATACACTATGCCTAAGATATGAAGCATTCCGAATAAAATCAAAAATTGATAAAAAGTCTGTGAAAGGACAAATTGTTCAGCAATCTAATCTTTGCTTTGTTTAGTGACTGACAGATTTAAAATGCATCTGCAGCAGTCATATGCTCCTCGTTTAACTTTGCTAAATTACGTAAAAATGCTGAATTTGTTTGACTTAATGAGTTTTGCTTTGACTGGATGTTCTTAGAGAAAAGAAATGAAACTGTCTTGAGGAGGCTGGAAAAAAGTAGGTTTCAAAAATGATGCCAGAGAATGATTTGTAAGGGATCAATCAAATGGTTAGGTTTAAAACTATTATATTAAACTGGAGAGAATATCTTAACATGGCAGTGGCCCATCAAGTTCTTATAAGAATTTCTTCTTCAATAGATTTACTTTGCACTCTTGTTTCTAGACAGTTGCAATAGGGATTATATAAAGTGATGTACAGTCTGTGTTCATTTGTTTCTATTTTCAAGAAAGCAAAAAATTTCACACTCCTCAAGATGACCTTTATAGATATTGGGTTTCTCATACAGTTATGGTGGATCCATGTTTATCTCTTTAGAGGGGGCAACATTGAAATGTACTGTACTGCATGAGAATAAAGATGTTTCACAAAAGTACCAGTTCCCCTTTTGGGGACCATGGTAAGAATCAACAAGTGCTCCAGAGAGCATGTAATAGATATTAAGACCTTCATCCTCTTGTGCATCTCTTTTTTACAAAGCAGGTGTGAAGGAATTATTTCTTCTGCTTGAATGTATTGATACAAGGCTATCATAAGGTTCTTTTTTGTCTAGCAGTGTCTCCTAGACTTCAAGTACACTGGCTGTTATAAATGAAGCTGGGTAGAAATGAATCTTTAATCCTTAGTAATAAGTAAACTCTGATGTTAAATATCATCTTCCTGATTTTTCAGCTTCATTTCTATATGTGTCAAAATATTCAAAGTTCAAAAAAATTTTTTGTGAAGCCCTTCCTGGGGAGGGACTTTTTATGAGGGCATGTAGTGAAAGGACAAAGTGAAATGGCTTTAAATAGGAAGAGGGTAGATTTAGACTAGATATTAGGAAAAAATTGTTTACTGTGATAATGGTGAAATGCTGGAACAGGTTGTCCAGCATGGTTGTGAATGTCCCCTCCCTATGTTCAAAGACAGGCAGGATGGGTCTTTGAGCAATCTGGTCTTGTGGGAAGTGTCACTGGCTATAGCAGGGGTGTTGGAACTAGATGATCTTAAGAGTCCCTTCCAACTCAAGCCATTCTATGATATGTTAATTCACAGATGCACCCAATGTGACATTTTCTGTTACTAAAACTCAGTCTCACTCACAGTTCTACTGTAGCCTGTGTATACAGGCTCTATGAACACTTGATACAACTGATGAAAATCAAGTGCTTTCTAAATGTATCTAGATGATTCTAGAGATTCTAGCTTCTGGGAAAAAAGATTTTATAATATTGCAAAATTAGTGCATATTACTCAGGAGTACAATTAAAAAATTTACACTCAGTCAGAAAGGAAATAAATAGAGCTTCCTTTATTTATATTTACAAGTTATTTCTTTAATCCTTAATGTATTTCTATGATTCTATAAGAGACCATTTACATTTCTGAAAGAAAACTGTCCAGCATAGAAAAGTCCAACAAATAATTCTTTGAGGCTGCACAGAAAACTGGTATCTATATCCTCATACTCTCAATATTTCCTAAAAAGTTTAGGCAAGTCTAATATCTCACATTCCAAGGTCAGCAGCAAGAAATAGTAATTAATATAGCCTTTTAAGTAAATAATTTCTCATTTACAATGCTAACACTACTCTTCATGAAAATTTCACTGCCTTATAAAAGAAACTAAGAGGCAATTCAGTTAAACTACTAGATACATTTTTGTATCTAAATTTTGAGAGTTTATGGTTTGTTTTGGTGGTTTTTTTTTTCAGTTTTATTTCGTTTTCCGTTGTTTTTCTCCTCTCAGTGATGACAATGAACTTTTTCTGTCTTCAGAGACTGCAGAAGATCTTTTGCTATTTGCAGTTGCCATGTCAACTACTCTGCTCTTGGTTGTTGCTATGTCCTTATATTCTCACATTGGAAATTTACTTGGAGAGATATAAAGACAATCTTTCCATGGCCTGTTTTATCTGCAAAAGAGAAGAAAGGTGGTTTGACTGTCTGTCCAAATACATATGTTAACTATAAGTAAAGGGGAAGATAAGAATAATAAATTCAATTCATTCATATTTTATTTTTAGTTCTTTCTTATTCCCTTCTTTGCTGTTCTCTAGTTTGTCACTTTTTTTTTTTTTTTTTTTTTTTTTTTTTTTTTTTCCCCTGTAGGGCAAACAACTAGGAAATATGCTTTTTGTAGTATAAATACTCCATGTTTCATGGTACCGTAGAGGTGTCCCCAGACCACCCTAAGGATACTAGATGATGTTCAAAACTTTGTTATAGACTGTCCCTAAAATAAATGGGCATTAACTAAGATCTTATCTCATACGCACTATACACACTGATAATACATTCCTCCTTCTGTAGTTTGGATCAGCTCATATGCCCTTTGTTCCATTACAGTAGCATGGCAAATTATGAAACATAACACTTGAGAAAAAACTCAGAAGACACGAAAATAATAATCTGCAGTTTTGCCATGTAATCTGATTTGTGTACATCTAATGTCAAGTGTAATAACAACTGCAAGCAAGCATCTGTTCTTATTTGTCTTTGCACAATAAAAATGTTGGAAGGCATTAAAGAGAAAGTTTTATGCATATTTTAATTTATACTTGCACATTATTATTAATATTCATGAATACTATTATGAATATTGATATACATAATCTTACATTTTATATTTCTTTTCATAGCAGCATCCTAACTTGCCAAGAGTAAGTTCAAAATGTATTGTTGTTTTTGTAATTAGTTCAAGGCCTTGGCTCTAGTTTCTCAAGATTCATTTAACAGAGATAAAAATCTGCAAGAGCTGCTCTGAAAGTAATACCTCCTATTTTATGATCTTGGCTCACAGTGTCTGAGGTATGTCAGTGGTATGGCTGTAGAAGCTGAAACTTCCCACTGATATTCTGTTACATTTTGTTGCCATATGCAGATGGCAGCAGAGTGGCAGTCTGAAAAAAGCATCTCATGTGAAAATACGCATGAAGCAAAGGTGTGTCACAAATTCCTGCATGCAGAAAATATGGCACAAATTGACATTCAGTGATGCTTGATGAACATTTCTGGAGACCAAACAGTGGGTGTGAGCACAGTGAGGCAGAGGGTGGTGCATTTCAGCAGTGGTGACAGTGATAGTGGGTCATCTCTGCTGGCACAGACTTTTAAGAACATAACATGCAGGTTAGTGCATAGCTAATGGCAGTGACAGAGTTGAAAAATAGTGTTTTGTAGCTCAGAATTTTGTCTGTGAAATAGTGTTATTGTGCTCTTTGTGTCTATTATAGTTTCCATGTAAATAAATAGGAGGTATTACTTTCAAAGCAACACACGTAAGTATGCATATTTTAACCTACAGCGTAGAAATCAAATGTACAGTGAATTTTTATGTTTACAAATAATCTCTAGGCATATTGTTGTAGATGTTAGATCTAGTTTGCCTTTGTAACAGTAATATGTTTTTCTTGCTTTTAAAAATGTTTTCTTGTATCATCTGCAAAAAAAAAAGTCTTCATGAGATATTTAGATTGCCAGTCAAATACTCTAGAATACAATGTACATAACTGTTATATGTACATTGTAACATTTTCTTCCATTTTGGCTATGCCTCTTGACTACAGGTGGATGTCAAATTCATGCAGATTTTTCTTCAGTCATGTCTCTAGCTCCATCTCGATGTGGGCAGCTTATGGGTGCACAGACTACAAGCACTTTGCAAAAAAAAAAAAAAAAAAAAGTGGTTCCAAAGCCTATGAACAGGTAGCAGTCTTACTATCAAACATTCAGTAGTAAACCTTACAGAAAGAAAATGCATCTTTCTAAGACACTCATCATGGGTCAATCATCTAGTAACAAAAGAATGCCCTAAGATATTTGAAGTCTGAAAGTACTGCTCATGTCATTGCTAGGTTTCCAGTGTGGATTCTGCTCCTCTGTGAGAAGAATGAATTTATTATACTACACAATGCATTAGGGATCTGATGAATTAGAATACAAAGACTGCTAAGAGTTCACAAACAAGCAAAGTTACTTTCTTCTCAAGTACTCAGTCATAATTATTCAAAGGGATATTTTACTGTAATACAAAAACACTTTTTTTTAATACGTAATGTGAAATACTCAGCTAATTTGGCTTGCAACTGCAGTTCTCCACTAAGGTGTGGGTCTCAATCAACCTGTTTGAGATTTATCTTTCACCCATATGAATGAATTATGCAGTCTGTCATTATTATACAAGTGCAGACTGGGAGAAGAACTCCTTGAGAGTAGCCCTGCAAAGAAGGACTTGGGGGTCCTGGTGGATAAAAAACTGAATGTGATCCATTGAAGCTCAGAAGGCCTATGATTTCCTGGGCTCCATCAGAGGAGGGGTGGCCAGCAGAGATGGGGAGGTGATTGTTCCTCTCTACTCTGCCCTTGTGAGGCCCCATCTGGAGTATTGTGTTCAGGTCTGGAGCCCCCAGTACAAAAAAGACAGGGAGCTGCTGGAGAGGGTCCAGAGGAGGGCCACAAAGATGATCAGAGGGCTGGAGCACCTCCTATATGGGGAGGCCGAGGGAGCTGGGCTTGTTCAGCCTGGAGGAGATAATGCTGCAAGGAAATCTCATTGCAATCTTCCAGTATTTAAAAGGAGAATCCACTTTTTACAAGGGTGATGGGACTAAGGGTAATGGTTTTAAGCACAAGGAGGGAAGGTTTAGATTAGATGTCAGGGGAAGTTCGTTACAGAGAAAGTGGTGAAGTGCTGGAACAGGCTGCCCAGAGAGGTTGTGGATACTCCATTCCTGAAGGTGTTCAAGACTAGGTTGGATGGGGTCCTGGACAAATTGGTCTGGTACCAGATCTGAAGGTTGGAAGCCCTGTCATTCCAGGGGGGTTCCAGACCAAGCTATTGTATGATTCTATGGATCTCATTTTCCTTTCTGACTGAAACCCCCCAAACTGACCTTCACTTCTTGCCTTGCTGAGAACAGTTGCAAACCTTGTTACCAACACCTTGCTTTACCTGCCAAATTCAGACCCTGTGGGATGGTGACCCTAATGGCACAGACTTGTTTCTGATCTATCTTCCCTTAGGAAACTGCTGTCCTTTGCTGCTCTCTGACAGATGGGTGTAGAGTTGAATTATATAAGGGATTCTGTGAAAAAGTGCATATCTAAGAGACTAAAGTGTCATCCAAGTTAGAAGAACATCAGCTTACAAATTACTTATGGAGACAGGAAATGCTCAACTTCCTGGGATAAGACAGGATGCATCAAAGAGTACAGATATAGCTGGACTATGTTGCTATTAGCCCATCCAATCACTGCAAGATCACTATTGTGAAGGTTCTGGAGAACAGGGAAAAGAGAAATATCAGTGTAAAAAAAGAATCTTTTGAATAGTCAGGTTAGCCTTGATTCCCAGAACTCTTATGGTGCAAACCCTTCTGGAAGGAATGTCCAAGCACATGAAAGTCAAGAAGGTAGTAGGAAAGAGGCAGCACATATTTACCAAACACAAATTTGATGTGGCCAAGCCAGAATGAATTCTGGAAACATACAACTTTGTCAGGGGTAAGGGAAGAAAAGTGGATGTTGTTTACTTCTATTTTAGTGTGGCTTTTGATGCAGCCAATTACAGTCTTTTTAAAAGGAAACTAGAGATTTAAATCAGGAAATCTGAACACTAATTCTCTGATTCTTTGATTTCTACCTGTTCTCTGAATGAATATAGGATAATAAAAAATTAGTCTACCACAGTTCTGATATCTCCTCTGTCAGTCTTGCATCAGGAAAGATGAAACCAATAGGTTTCAGTTATGCAGACTGGGTTCTGATGGTATTGCATTTAAAAATAGTAAGAACCACATTTCTTGTCATCATTAGACCCCACAACTGTTTACAAAGATTTTCAGTATCATTATTCCTGCTCAAAGATGGAAGAACAGACAAATGAAAACAGATCAACTGGCAGGCTTATTCTACCAGAAGTAGAACAAAATTATCAGAAATCTACAATCAGTGCTCTTCTGAGTGGAAAATACTGTCAGTTTACTAAGTCTTTCAATTATTAGCCATCTCTGCATCCACTGTAACCAGTTACAGTAGAAGAATCAAGGTAAGGTATTGTGCTTTCCTTTTAAGATCTTTATTTTTCAATGTGCATGAACAGTGCCTAAGTAAAACTGTACGGAAGATTAGGAGAAAACCAACAGTATAAAAATCAAACATTGGAAGCAAACCATGTATCCGTTTAATTAATCTAAATTCATATTAATCTTTCATATCAACTTCTCTGCAGGATGTCTAAATCCAATCCACAACAATCAATTCCAGGGTAAACACCTCATATTTCATATCATTAAAATGTACCATGTTTGTTATCTTTTGAAGAAATAGAGCTATATATTCATCAATATGCATCTCTAAGGGCAAGATTTTTTGTTACTTTAAGCAACATCTTTCACATCCTAAATTAGATGAAGATTCAGAAGAATGTTTGCAGTTATAGTAGATTATGGTACAAAAATGTTAACAGATATAGGCAATTAGTTATTGACTTGCATTGTTCTATTTTAAATACACTTTTAAACATGCAAATTTTGAAACTTCCAGTAAAAATAAAAATCAGCTTTTTACAGTATTTTGATAATATCTACATCCTTGATTAATAACTACACTAACATGTTACTATAGCACCTAGTTGATGAGAAGATTGAATCAAGTAATCACTAACAGAGATGTGTTTGAGGAATATCACTCCTTCTACTTAATCTCTCCCTATGTAATGAAAATAGTTTCGTGTTATTAAGAATTATTTTCAGCTACTCTTGAGTTCATCTATTACATACTCTCTGTGAAATACTAATTAAGCATCTTCTTTTGTTTTTGCTAACTGGATATAGAGAACTAGACGTAGAAAGGCTTTTGATTTCTGGCCTTGGTCTCTTTCCTCTGCTGAGAGAAACCTTTACAAAACCAGAACAACTGTCTGCAGTTGCCTCAGAGCCATGGTTGTAAGTAGTACAAGTTGTACAGACAACAAGCAAATCCTGAAATACCTCAAAGGTGCTGCTTTTTAATATTCCGAAGGGAGATAATAAACCAGATGTCTTCAGTGGACAAAAAATAATTCACTCTGAAGACAAACAGTAGGAGTACCTCAGCAACTGTGCTGTCTTCCAACAAACTACAGGGTCTCTTTCCTCATTGGGTAAATCATATTATCACAGAATGCTTGAAGTTGGAAGGGATCTCTGGAACACATATGTTTTTTCCTTTTGGTCAAAGGTATTCCTCAAAATACTTACCATTGTTTTTCTTTTCTGAATTATTTGACACTCTACTTCTCTGTATTTTTCACCCTCCCCAGGCTGTTTTTCTCTGCCTCCAAAAGCTTTTCTTCTCTCACTAGGTGGAGTCACATGAATAATCTTTCTGTTTCAGAGCTCTAACCAGTGCAAACTAATTATGAAAAAGCCATCTAAGCCTATAAATAACATGGGCTTACTTCTCAGAAATTCATACTTTCTACTGAAAAGGTATTACAATAAATATGACAGAGAAATTCCATTTTCAGGTTAAATACATAAAGTCTGGAGATCCTTTCAATGAGTTTATACAGGCTTGAATCTCACTCTTATCAAACTGAATATCTACTACAAGTTTTGGAACTTCTTAGCTTTCCAGGCTTAGTATTTTCTATTAAAAGCCAATACACAGCCCAGAGAATCTGAATCAGCAGCAGTAGCAGCAGGAAATACCTCTTTTAAGAGAGTAAATATAAAAGGACTTTCATGTAAGGTAGGCCCACCTGGACATAACTTTTATAGCTTCTGCCACCTTGTTGTCCTGATGATGAGGAAAAAGACAGTTGGAATTTATGGTTTTCAAGAACTAGATGAGAACATTTGGAGAAGTTTGTTAATTTTTATATCCCCAAATGTTCACTTTCTGTTCCCAGTAGAGATCAAGTCCTCTTACATTCTTGCTTGTAATGGATCTGTTCCTGTTTGTCTTGGTTTCATTTTCTCTGTGAATTAAGCTTTATGTTGCTTGCAAAGTGGAATCATTAGATTTTTCAAATTTATCAAGAGACAAAACCCTGGACTATGTAGCACATTGAGAAGTAACTCCAAGTGAAATGTCAGTCAGCAAAATAATTTTAAAAAATTTAATGAGTGTGGTAACAGTGGAGAATGGTTTCCAAATATTGGAAATATAATGATAGCAAAAGGGATAGAAGCTTAAGGGATATACCACAAGCATACTTTAATATGAAAATAACTTTTGAACTTCTCAGGCCAATTCCTTCTTGTTCCTTATGTTCCTATGCTGTCTCAGAAACCAGAGTCTAGATATGGAGATTTGTGGGATTGAGAAATAGAAAACCCTTTAGATCAGGAAATGAGTCTGAAGGAATTTTTGTCATTACATTTCTAGAAGAAATCAATTAGTGGTTGGCTGTTTTTCCTTCTGTTCTCTAAGGTGGTAGTTCTCTCAAAGATAACTCATAAGCTCCAGTACTTCTGGAGTATTTTCACTGCTGTGACATCTGCTAGAAGGATAATACAGTGGAATGTGGGAGCTCAGTAAAAACTAAATATGTCATATTCATAGAGAATAAATGTAAATTTGTGTTAAGTGCAGCTGCACTGACATTTGAAACTAACAGTGAGAGTAAAATGTATGTATCAGTGTTTTCTGATGAATATAAATGAAATGAAAATTTGCTTTCTCCCTCCTCTTAAAAGAAAATTAAACTAAAGTGGTACTCCTCAAATAGAAATCAGGGCTTTCTAGTGAGAATTATTTTAGATGCTGTGCAAATAAATAAATAAATAATAGTGACATAAAGTGCAGCATATGATTCTAGAAGTAAAAATAATTATTTTGCAGAGGATCATAAAAGACTACTGAGAAGCCTACTCAGTCAAATTCTTAAAATATTATGACTATTACTGGTAATTCATATGGAGTTTCTATCAACATATGTTACAGAAAACTAGTTTTCTGTACTTTTCTGATGTGTGGTGTACATGAGTAATTCAAACCTGAAGCATGGGTAAGAAATTCTTCAACTAAAAGCATGCTTGACCCAGGATGTCCAAAGATAATTTGAAATTAATTTTTTTTTCAATGAAGCCAAAACTTCCTACTAAGGCTGCACTTACTTTCCAAAATTTTTTGCTGTTGCTAATGATGCTAGATTAAATGCTTGAGAGTTTTTCCTGTCCATTAGCACTGTAATTTCTTAAACAAAGAAAGAGTTATGTTAAATGCAGAGGCTTTGTAGCTGTGGAGCAATAAATAAAAATGTGGTTGACACATAAGAAAAGAAATCCTTGAAGCTTTATATAAATATGCAATTTTTATACTCTGATTTTGCAATTCTTGCAAGCCTTTTGATGTTTATAAAATAAGCCTGTTACACTAATTCAGAAAAGCTTGATTGAGCCCAAATCCTTTGCAAACACAAGTTTTATTAAAATACTAAGCTCTAAACTGCAACCATATCAACATTTTGTGTACTGTCTTTATTTACTTATGACGTTTGTTTGAAAAATTTGAAATTGCTAATCTATCAAAACTTAAGGGAAAGGATTAATTATTACATTTTTATTTGTTGGCCTTAGCTTCTTACATTATTATTATTTACTTTTTAATGCACTGTTTTAATTGCTAGTATACTAAATGCTGATTGTCTCTCTAAGAGGCAGAAAATCATATGCACTATGTTTATTTATGTTAAAATACTTGATGGAACATCATCGTGACTATTTTTAACAAAATTAAATATATTAAGAAAGTAACAGAGGAATAATTGGTAGCCAACAAAATAAAATGTTCAAATTCAGATAAAATATTTGGCAGCTTGTAAAATGTTACTCTTTCTCCGCTGCAGTTACTATTTAGCATCACAGATTACAAATGAAGTTCAACTAAAAATACACATACAGTGGAGAGAAAATCAACTACATAATCCACAAGCTGTTAAAAACAAATTGCCACTGCTGTCATTTATGGAAGGTAATCAATAAAGAAAACAGTTTGAAAATAACATGGAGATATCTTATGGGAATGATTTAAAGTATCATTAATCTTATTTTGCAGATAAATAAACTTGGGAGTAGTGATAAAGTGGCCTCTAAAAAATGTCTATAAAAAGTAAGTGGTAAGGCTAGCTATGTAAACACCAATTCTGCAGTTGGGGTTCTGTCCTTTGCCTTTTGCTATTGAGTAATTCATGTTGTGTAAACTAGTTTGGTAATAAAGCTGAAGTTTTCATTTTGTCATAGAGTACAGCTTAAAGCAAAGCCCCTCAGAGAATGGCACAGCTGACCCAAGTGATAGGGTGGCAGCTGTGTAGTTCCTGCTTCAGCATGCACTGTGGGGTGCAGGCATGCTACTCTGCTCGTACCAGTGTGAGGACCATTGCTTTTCCAACCTTCACAGTCTCTTTAGGGAACTTCAAATAAATAAGGCAGAAGAGTCTGAGAGTCCTCTCAGTACCTTTCCCAAAGAAAAGGAAAGGAAAAATTATTTTATTTTAATTAGAATTGAGAGCTTTGGGGTCTTATTTTCTTTAGATGATGGAGTGGGGGATGGGAAGAAGGAGATGGTAAAGATGACAGTGATAAAAGATGAAGAATTTGCTTATAATGGACTCATTGTGGAGTTTCAGCAGTAGGACAGAACTTAGATGTCAGAGGTTTGAGGAGAGGGCACCTGATTAGTGCTGATGTTTTAACTAAGGTAAGAGCACTTCAAGTGTGTAGCTCAGTCTTTCATTCTTTTCTTCCCAATCCATCAAATTCTTGGCATCGTCAAGATTTCAATATATTGCACAGCAAAGGTTAAATTGTGGCAGACAATATTGCAAGGAAATTGAGCAGCTTAGAAATAGGATCAAATGCAATGCAGTATTCAGCAGGATGGAAAAATGGCACTTCTGAAATCATAAAGACAACAGAAAACAGATGGTTAAAGAATCCATCTAAAATAATGATCTGTACAGATTGTAAATAATGTGTGAACAACATAAATGAATTTTTGCATTAAAAGATGATATTGAAATATGTACACATTGCACCTGGAAAAAGGTGTTAATGGCAAGAGAATAACAGTGATATACATAGAAAATGAATGAGAGGAAATAATGTGGTATATTTAGAAAGAAGAGGTAAAACATGCCCATTTCTCTCTTATTTGTGAAAAGAAAATGTAGAAATAAAATCAGTAATGATTCCTTGGAAAATATCAAGAATTCACAGCTACATGTAGTAGCAAATGGTGATTAAAAAATATCCTATATTTTGCTTGTCTAAATATATATATATTATTTGCATTTTTCTGTGTTTATGAGCACTCAAAACAACATTTTCAAGACAAGGGAGCCTCTGTAGGCATTCCCTTTTCAAATTTCTTACTTCCAGAATCTATTTCTTTAATATCATAGATTCATAAAATTAAAGAATAGCATGGATTGACAGGAGCCTTAAAATCTTATATAAAAGCAACTCTGAAAGTAACATCTCCTATTTTATGATATTGACCCACGATATCAGAGGCAGTCAGTGTCAGTGGTATGACAGTAGAGGTTGTACCTTCCTACCACTATTCCATTACATTTTCTTGTTGTGTGACAGATGGCAGCAGAGGGGCAGATTGACAAAATAATGTCTGACGTGGAAGTGCCTATGAAGCAGTGGTGTCATGGAATTCCTCCATGCAGAAAAAAAATTGCAGCCATTAATATTTATCAATGCTTACTGAACATTTATGGAGATCAAACAGCGGGTGTGAGCACAGTGAGGCAGTGGGTGGTACATTTCAGCAATGGCAACAACAACATGAAAGACGAGCCATGTTTGGATTGCATGTAGGCTCCTGCTCATGTCTGGTGAAAATCCATAGCTAATGATGATGATAGTATTGAAAAATAGTGTTTTGTAGCTGAGAATTTTGTCTATGAAGTGGTGTTCTTGTGCTTTTTATATTTGTTGTAGTTTCCAAGGAAATAAATAGGAAACATTACTTTTGAAGCAACATATGTAGCTCTAATCCTCCAGCCATGGGTGAGATTGTCACTCAGTAGATCAAGCTAATAACTCAGTTTTATAAAGTAAACAAAATCTAAAGAAGGATGTTTCCATGAGCACACTTTTTACACAGGAGAGGAAAATTATATAAAGAAAGCAGCAGTTACTAAAATATTCTTAACTGAGAATTTTTTTTACAGTCAGTTTAATCTGGTGTCACTGCCAATGATTATCTATGCTTCCTTCTCCCACCTCTTTCTTCAGTTTCCAGCTCCACTGTTTTCAGGAACTCAAACAGGCTGCATAGTACCAAAGTACCAATGTAGTTTTCTATTTGTATTTTATATTCTTAGTTAGCTTGTTTTATTCTAATGAAGTCAGTTTTACGTAGCATTTTACCTGAGACATTGTCAATTGCCAGAATTGTACTTTTGATTTTTATTTCCCCAATTAGCTATTATTTACTACTTCCTATCTCTACTGCCAAGACGCTTATAATATCACCGTAAGTAGAGACTAGCTAAGCTTTGAATTTTTACTTACATTTCCACAAACTATGTGATTGTCACCTGATAATACTTTGCATACAATGCTGCTGACACAGTCCCCACCTATGGTTTCCATCCATTCCAATGGCCTTATGACTGAACTTCTTATCATGCTATGGCATTACAAGAAGTTTCACTATGCAAAGAAAAAACACAGTTGTTCAGAAACAGCAATGGAATCAAAGGAAGAATTATCCATGTGCTGTGAAATCAATTATATTGCTGAAAATATATCTTATGCAAATCCAGCTTAATGAATAATGTCTAATAGTGTGCCTATTAGTCCTTTAAGTAATCCATCTACTTTGTGCATTATACCCTAGTGTGCATTACACCTTAGTACTGTACCATTGTATTAGTGTTTGAATATAGTGCCATAACAATTATTTTATATTATTTTATTTTGAAGTTTCTGTGGTACAACAACACATTCATGCCAAAAGGTGTTTCAATAGTTCCTCTTATTCTGTTGCTAAAGAGGATATGTATATACCAAACTGCAGGGGAAGCAGACCACACAAGATTGAGCCTTCAAGTAATGAAAGATAAATAGCAGAATATAATTACCAAGATACAGTAAATTTGGAAAGAAATATTACTTGCAATATTTTGTGTTAGAATATACAACTAGATTACGCATTTTTGCAGTAGGTTTGTCTGTGTCCTGCTGCTTGAGAGCAGGAACATTTTCCTGTGCAACTTTTGCAGATCATACAGCCAAGGGTGCTCTGTTCCATACTATGTACATGAAGACATGGGTTTACATGGGTACCATTTCTGCCTCATCAAAAGAAAAAAAACCTTATTTGTAAAGAAGTGCTGAAGAGAAGAAAGACTAGGCACAAAGTTGTCTGTACAGTTTGGCATGTTAAGCTGCTGCTCTCAGCTATATTGATCTGTTACATGCTCCCTGTACGAGATACATTTTGAAATGACAATAATGCAAAAAATGACTTTAACAGAAATATTCCACTGGTAGGAAGAGAGTCCTGAGACTAACTGTTTTACATCTATTAAACTATGATGTAATTCAGCTTTTTCACAGAGGAGGCAGACCAGAGAGACATCTTGTAGCAGTATTGAAATTCCTTCATTAAACTCTGTTAACCTCCTTTTTCCAGCTCAAGGAGAAAAAAAATATTCCATGGAAAGGCTGTCTTTACAGAATTTTAGGATGAGCCAAAAATATCAAGCTTGGAAACTTGCACTAGTTGCTGATAGTGCACTGTGGGCAAAAGCCCTTTAACTCAACTCCAGGATTTCTAAGCTCTGAACCTAACAGAACTTTAGAGAAGAAGAGTATTGAACTGATGCACCAAATGACTTTTAGAGACACGCAGGTGCTGTCTTGGCCTGTCTGACAGTGCTACAGTGTGGCTATATATCACCACAAACAGGTAAAACAAAAGATGTGCTCTTGCTCTCTGCTGTGTAAAGAGGAAGGAACTCAATACAGAAGAAGACCATTCTGCTCTAAGTTGATGATAGCAGTAATGAAACACAGCTATGATGTGACAGATCTCTGAAAGTACAGAACCCTCCAGTGCTGCTCTTCATGCTGGGAGAACAGGTAAATACATCAGTGAATGTCAGGTTCACAGAATCACAGTACTGTAGGGGTTGGAAAGGACCTATAGAGATGACTGAGTCCAGCCCGCTTCTAAAGCAGCTTTCCCTACAGTAAGTCCAGACGGCTCTTGATTGCCTCCAGAAAAGGAGTCTCCACAACTTCTCTGGGCACTTTATTCCAGTGCTCTGTCAGTCTAACGGTAAAGAAGTTCTTTCTTGTGTTCGTACAGAACTTCCTGTGTTCCAGTTTCTTTCCATTGCCCCTTTCTGTATTGTTGCTCACCACTGAAAAGAGTTTGTCCTCACTGACTTGACCCTCACACTTAAGAGATCTATAAACAGTAATGAAATTCCCTCTCAGCTATCTCTCCTCCAAAATTAACGATCCCAGGTGTAAATCAGTGAACACTTGGGGACCTGAGGACTCCCAGATAGCACTGATGCTGAGGTAGTTGACACAGCAACATGGGATAACCAAGTGTAGAAGGATGTTTGGGGATACAGTCTTGCACTGCTTTACCTTTGGCTTATCCAGATGGACTGGAGGTAAAGTCAAGCTTATTCTAGTGATGCAGAGTTTACTTCAGTTGCTGAAGATGATACAGAAGCAGCTTACAAAGAAAAGAAAATCCCAGACTTTGCAGATAAATCAAGAGCGAAACTAGATTGGTAAATACATTGCTGGTGACAGTCCGCTATTCTTTGAGAATGCCAAACCCCAGTCTGAACTGGCAGCATTAATCACTTCAGCTTTTGCAGAGCTGTGAACATTGTTGATAGTAACTGATAATGATATGGGCATATTGTTAGCTGATAAAGATAACTATGGCAGCAGGAGAGAAAAGGTAAACACCCTGCAAATGTATTCTTCAATTCTAAGTGTTCTCTGTTTATCTTCTGTTTAAGAGCTCCATTAAGATGTCACATGACTTGGACTGAGATTATACATTTCCTTTTTATGTACTTTTTGTTTTCTATTTACATTTTCTCTATGGATATGTATATTGTCATACAAAACAAACAAAAATAATTGTGTGAAATACCACAGAATTCTAACAGTCTGAGAAATGAGCTGACCTATACATTCATTTGAAACAGCAAATGTATTCTTAGTCATTTTTAGCTTCTAATATCCAGTAATTACTGTAATTATAGATTCAAAGTAACATAGTTAACCTTACTAGTGAATTACATACATTTATGTGAACAAAGCCACCTACCACAATTGTAGACTGAATTATTATGGCAGATAGTTCCAACCCTTGGCCTACAGGCTGCATGCAGCTGCCTATCATGACAGTGACTCTGCCACACCGAGCAGCGTGGCCCGTTCCCAGACGCACATCAATCCCTCAGCAACAACCTAAAAAAATCAGTAGATGACTGGTACAGTCTGAGCTGAAACGAGGGCATGGGGCAAAATGCACAGTGCTGATTCAATTATGGTAAATAATTTTGTGCAGTTTGTTACACTGACTAAACACAGTCCTGTGAACAGTGAAAAATATGCAGCCGTGCTTGATAGAGGAATTTGAAAATAAGTTATCAAGATTGCCAAAAACCCATGGATTTTGGATATTTTGCAATTCAATTTTTGGTTCATATAAAATACCAGATAATTTTCAAATGAAATTTACATAGTTGCACTAAGAATATAGTTGAAAAGAAAAAATAGATCATGCTTCTTTACTAGACTTTTCTGAAACCTATTTTACCAGAGAAAAACATCTCTCTTCATAATCACACCTTATTCATGTAATTGCATTTTTGGTGGTACATACGTTTGTGAACAAATATTTTCAACAATGTTGTACAGGAAGAGTAAAATATGGCCAAACATCTCTGATGAATAGCTCAAGAACTCACTAAGAATTGCAACTACTGATATTGAATGAGATATTGATGTATTATTTTCACAAAAACAAGGTCAAATATCCAAAAAGTCTCAAAAAATATTTTTTAAAAAAGTATTGTTATATATATATCTATTAACCATATTACATATTTTAAGTGAGGCCCAGGACAATTCCTCTTCATTCTATTCAGCCCAGGAAAGCCAAAAGTTTGGACACTCATATATTATGGAATAATTTTAAACAATGAAAGTGTCTGGAACTTAGAGAATCTCAGAAACTTCTGAGTTGGACTAGATGACTTCTAGTGGTCCTTTCCAACTCCCCTCTCATGAACAGGGACATCTACAGGTAGAACTGGTTGCTCAGAGCCTGGTTCAGCCTGATATGAAATATCTCCAAGGATGGGGCATCTACCATCTCCTGGGCAGCTGAGAGGCGTTAGAGGACATTTGCTGTAGGGGAAGAGAGAAGATATCTAATCAGCATATCATTTTAACTTTTGATTTTATTTTTTTAAAATAAACAGGAATAGAAATCAATTGAATAGTGACTAAAGATAAAAAATGCAATAAGATACATTGACAAACCAGTTACAAATATTAAGTGCTAATTGAAACATTGGCTGCTATAAAATTTATGCTCTAATTCACTTTGAATATGCACCAGTGAGGAAAGAGCATTGCTCTTCAAAGAAATCCATACAATTTGTAATTAAATAGCGTAGGTTGAGAAATACAAATTGTTGTTTTTAGAATAAAGCTGATTTTACTTTTGTGTTAAATACTTCCTGATGAAGTACATGTTCTGTTAAGGTTAATTCAGTACATAATACCTGCATTGATTTCAGGACTATCATTACTTCTCATTAGCTGACAAAAATAAATTACAGTAGAAATTTCCACATAGCATTCTTACTATCCCTGATAATACTCCTCCACACCTCATAAACCCCCTTACATTATCTTGGGATAGAAAAGGAAATAGACTGCTTAATCTGCAAATCCAGGTGGATGCATCAACTCTTTGAAAGGGTAGATAACAGCAGGACAAGTGGAAATGGTTTTAAGTTGCGGGAGGGGAGATTTAGGTTGTACGTCAGGGGGAAGTTCTTTGCTATGAGAGTGGTGAGGTGCTGGAACAGGCTGCCCAGAGAGGCTGTGGATGCCCCATCCCTGGAGGTGTTCAAGGCCAGGTTGGATGGGGCCCTGGGCAGCCTGGTCTAGTATTAAATGGGGAGGTTGGTGGCCCTGCCTGTGGCAGGGGGTTGGAGATTCATGATCCTTGAATCCCTTCCAACCCTGGCCATTCTATGATTCTGTGAAAATTCATCCTGCTCTTGCAGTATTTTGTGGTGTTAGAAGGTACTTCCTCCCTACATTTACAAAGTGGCGCTTCTAAGGCAGAGAAAATATGAAGCCTTTCAAAAATACTGACACTCAAAGGGAAAAAATGGCAGTATGGTAACTGAGACCAGTCTTAACAGAACTAAAATCCACTCTAGACATTTGATATGATATTTTACTATTGAAATAAAGAAAGTTAGTTAAGCTGGCTGGGCAAAAAAAGCCTTACCCTGCACTGAAGAGAAAAAATGATAAAGCTCCTTCCACAGAACTTCTGTCGTGCATCATGGTTTTCTCAGATGATAAATGATAGAATTCAAGGAAATGGTCTCAAGTTGTACCAAAGAAGGTATAGGCTGGATATTAATTTTTTTTTTTTTTTCCACAGAAGAGGTAGTCAAGGTCTTCATCTTATTTTGTTTTATTTTTTCTTTCAGAAAAATGATGGAGTTCATGCTCCTGGAAAGAAACATGTGAACTATGGTTTAGTAAGGGGATATGGTAGGTTAAATTGGTTATTTGGCTGTTGATCTTGAAGATTTTTTCTATTCTAAATGATGGCAGACAGACATGGGCAAGTACAATCAGGCAAGTAATGCTCATAGAGCAATAGTGTGGAAAGGCAGTGTTGAAACATCCATCAAAACTTATTACTAAAGTAATAATCTGGGCTGATTACTATATCTCTTCTGTATGTTTTCTGTCTCTTGGGGATAAATTGTTCTGATGGAATTATTTAAGCAAGCACTATCCTGTATGTTAAAGAGCTGTGAGACATGTCAATGAACCTGTACCACTTCTAGAACACAACTCACATAAATTGCTTTAATTGATGAGAAACAGCTATTTTACCAGAAAGAATGTGTGAAGCCACATGTGTACACTCTCTGCACCTTACTTTGCAGCACTTTGAAGACTGCTATCAATTCTGTCTGCTGAATAGATTTGGAAAGACATCATTAGAACAGGAGAGGGTGAAAATGCAGCAACGTCCATAAAATGGACTATCCATTTTAGACTAGATATTAGGGAGAAATTCTTCATTGGGAGAGTGGTGAGACACTGGAACAGGTTGCCTGGTGAGATTGAGGATTCACCTTCCCTGGCAGCGTTCAAGACCAAACGGGTTGGGGGTTGGGTCTAATGAGAGGTGGGTAGAGCAGGTGAGTTAGAACTAAGTGTTCTTACAGAGCCTTTTCAACCCAAACCATTCTATAGTTCTGTTATTCCATCACCTTCAAGCTTGTTCGAAATAGGAGCACTTCCCTATTCCTTTGCTGAGAAGAAAACAAATGCATTGTAGTATTGCAAAATAACTTATAAAAAAAAAAAAAACACCATAAAAAGGCAGACAAAAACACCCAACTAGTTTAATTTGCTGTCAGTATTAGCTTGATTTAGCAGATGAGGGAAACATTTAATGGTAGCAGATACATAAACATTATCTCTCATATATGTTCTTACAGTTCCTGGCAATCATCATTTAGCTATGTAATAAGTAAAGAAATGACAGTAATACTTTTCTTTTATGGTAGAAAGAACCATTCACGTGGAGGAGAACTTGTGATGGGCAGCGTGAATCTCAACTAGGGATATGATCAAGAATGTTCTGTTTTTTCAGATGGAAGCTTCTATCACTGAATTAATAACTGGTAGAACTAACAGAAAAGATAGAACTTCAGATTTGTGAAGCAAGTCCATCTGCTTAATTAGTTAACTTTTTAAGACTGGGTTTTTAAGACACTGAGTTCTTGGGTTTAATAGTCGTGTTTTCAGGGACTGGTGCTTATTAACATGAGGCAACTGAAACTTAACGGCATACTCTGGAAATAGTCTGTATTCAACATGAATTTTATAGACCTGATCACTCTCTTTGAGTATTTCAGTTTCCTTTAGAACTCCGGACTTTTAATTTTTCATATAAAGAAAAGAACAACAACAACAGAGCCTTCTTTTAATTCTGTAGCATTATGGACACAGTTCTATATTCTATGAACTTGCAACTACCAGCTTCTACCGGTTTCATTATTATCCAATACTACATGCTCTCTCCATACTCCTGCTGAAGATCACATATTTTGTTACTAAGACACAGAAATTGGAAAAAAAAATTGCAACCACGTAGACAAATGTTAAAGCTACTGAGCTATGTGAATGAAAGAATATAATATAGTACAGTACAATTAATAAATGCACAGTTTGTAGATCAGCATGGTTAGATAGCATTTTACAGGCTTATAGTTAGAAAAATTATCATGGTGGAAAGAGACAATCAAAAATGAAATTCTCACCCATGTTACAGACTCACAGTAAAAAAGCTCCAAAAGGAAAGATATCTAGAAAGAGACCCTTCCCCACTGACAGTCAGCTCTTAAATGGGATGTGGGAGAGGTGCACCCCACACAGCTAAATTGCCTTCACCTGTGCTCCCATGGCTGAATCAGTCCTTGCCTCAGGTGATCAGTCAGGGCTCAGGCTGTGACTCCACAGTTCCCATACAAGTACACACTATTTTTCATCACAGAAAGGGGCCAGACTTCTTAGATAAGAAAAAAATCTAGTCATTGTAATGAATTTAATTTTAAAGAGTTAGATGTCTTTTAATTTTTCAGTCCAGGTACCAGCTGAATGTAGTTTCTGTCAATTCAGCTTTCAGTCTTAGGCAACTAGATAGGTAAGTGAGTATCTAAAATATTTGGAAAACCCAAAGAATAGGAATAAGTGGTAGTCAACAAGTCTATTGGTTTGAATTCAATAATATGGGAAATATGTCAGGTCATCTTCTTTAAGACTTGAAAAAGTCAAAGAGCATAGATGATGACCAAAAAGAACTAGAGAAAAAGAACCATACGGTAGCAATGAAATGCTTTAATTTGTACTACACTGAAAACATATACAGAATTCAAACTTGTACTGCAGCTAGTTCCTTGCCTCACAATTTCTTATTTCCTCATTCTTTACCCTACTTATGGTGTGACCTGAAGTGACAGTGACAGCACTTACCTGATATTTCCAGTAGTGAGTCATAGCAACTTCTGTTGTTTTCTCTCCAAAGAAGCTGACCATTGATAGCCTTTTCTCTTGAAATTCAGTCTTTTAGTAGATTACTCCTTAAAGGAAAAAAATGATTTTTGATATTGTTCTGAGCTGTTGAAGGGTAAGAGATTCAAGAGCCACTGCTCTTTAAGTTGTTAGTTCCAGATCATGTCTGATAATAAAAAAAATAGGTGGTTATATACAATTACAATGATCATCTAAAGCAGAATTGTTTTATGCTGTTAACAGCTATAGTAATAATCAAAGAAGAGTAACGGGTCTTTTGTCATGATGTTAAAATGCATTAAATTTCTTTTTAACTTCACACAAAAAAATAAATTATGGAAAGAAAATTAAGCTCTCTGAAGAGCTACTTAGGAATTTCAGTAGCATTCTAACACCATTTCTATGTAATTAATTAGTGTGAGAAAAGTTATAGTCTTTAGTAATAGGCAAAAAATCTGAAAAATGATTAAAAAAACATACTGCACATTATCCACATTAATTTGTCCTGAACTAACATTGCAGTAGCAATTTTACAAGGAAATAACACAATTATGTGTAATTGTAATGAATTTCTAAATGAAAGAACTACACACGAAGAAAAATAATTTGTTGCCTTCTCACATATAGTACAGAAAATATTCAGATTTAAAATGCTTGAATATCAAGTAGAATTGTACAGAAAATTTCTGAAAAGAACTCGAGGAGGGATAACAGAAAAAGAGCTGGTCTTCCCCTTCATTCCTTCCAGAGATAGGAGGACACAAATCTCCCTACTACTGTGTAAATCAGTCATGTATTTATCTGTGAAAATGATTTCTTTAGTTGCATGTTGAATGGCATTGTATCTTCCAGAGCAAAATCCTCTCCAAGTTTACCACATGTAAAATGGAAATATAGCAGGTATAGGTGAGTAGCTTTCTACATTTTAATGTTCAATGTCATGTTTTTGAAAGCTCTTTTTTTCCAAAATTCTTTCACTTTGTAGAGCTTTTGCCATACACAATTCTTCCATTTTAAAGCCAGATAGTCACTACGATTACAGGGTCCATGTTTCTGAGACACAAATGTAAAGTGCGGTAGCCAGAGGCTGAAAAGTCTGCAACTCCAGGTGTCTTTGAACCTCACAGCACCATGCGTCTTATTTCCAGGCTGTTTCTGCTGATCTCTTAAGCACATTGTTTCTTGCTGTATAAAGTAATGTATTTGGTAATGTTGCAGTAGTGAAAATCTGATAATTTTGGACATAAAATAGGATGTTAAGACACGAAACTCACTAGCTTTTCAGTATGCTTTCTTTCACACAAATTTATGTATCATTTATCTCAGCGTGATGCAAATTGAGGCAGAAGCTCATTTCTACCCATCAACAATTATAGTATAGTACCCAGTACACTGGGTACTTAACCAATCTTTGTGGTTACCACCAATCACAAGGAGCAAGAATATGGGAGGTAGGCTGCACTAAGACACTGCAGCTATGGGAGACTCTCTTCTCATAGAATTGGTGAGGATGGGAATAATTTGTTTGAGTCTCTTGCCAAACTGAGGGGCCTTACATACAATTGCTACAAAGTTTGAAATAAAATTATATTTCCAGGTTTATTGCTGTCAACGGTTTATGGGCTGGTCCGGCCCAGTTCCGTGACCAGCAGGGCAGAGGGATCTGCAGATCCGCGCCTCTGGGAAAGGGGAAGCAGGGGACCCCAAAACACCTGAAAACAACAGCACTGATCTGAGGTGGAACAAATGATTTTACTAAATATAGTATTAGCAAAATACAATGAGAGAGAGAGAGAGTCTGTTTGAATTGTATAGACCTCACCACAATGCTGGGGTGAGAAGTGCAGTCCAGTTGAGTGACTGAAGTACAGACGGCGAAGTGCAGATGGCGAAGCGCAGGCGGCGAAGCGCAGATAGCAGCGAAGCGCAGACAGTGAAGCGCAGACAGCAAAGAGCAGGCGAAGAAGGAGGATCAGGTGACCTTGCTTGGAGTTATATCCCCTTGCTGACCGCAAAGTCTCCTGGGGAAACGTAGCTCCTCTCCGACGGACGAACACCTGGCAGACACCAAACCCCACCCCCAATGCATCACATGATGTTATGGTGTGGAATACTGACAACCAAAAATCATAAAACCATGACATTTGCTTTAGGCTATCTAAACTTGAAAGGTTACTCTGGAGCCCCAAATTCCATGTCAATCTATGACTATTCAAGGAAGTTCAAATTTCCTGCTTTTTTTATTCAGATTGCTAAAATTTATTTAATGTTTTTTTCTTTTAAACTGCTTTAATTTCATTGATTAGCTGAAACATTCTTTCCAGTGTAGAGGAAATCTTAGAAAAAAAAAAGCCTTTTGATTTAATTCAAAATGAAACCAGGAGAATGATGAAGTCCCCAACTATCATGTGAAACACAAATCTTGTTTTTTGATGATTTAATAGTCAAGTTAAGATGCCTCACCTGCAGCACTGAGAGAAGAAGGAAGAAACTGGTTACACTCATGAATTTCAGGCAGCAATAAACCTTCAAAACTGAAATGAATTTGATGCATTGGACATTTTGTTCTACGTAAATCCTTTGGATTTTGAGCACAAGTGAAGCATAAAAAGTTTAGTGAAGGCCATAATTTCATATCAAAGTTTTACTGTCATTTCACATGCTTTATGCACAGTCCTTCAGAATACCTTTAAAAGCTTGGAAGAGCAGTTTGCAGAACACAGAGTAAATCTGTATAGAAAATGAATATTTTCAGAAAATATTTAAAATAAATCTATGATCCATAAACTTATTTTTAAGCTCTTGCTCATTATGAATTATTCATAAGCTAGTAAAAATAAACAGTGTTTTTATTCT
The DNA here is from genome assembly GCA_035772895.1 of Perdix hodgsoniae. Taxonomy (NCBI): domain Eukaryota; kingdom Metazoa; phylum Chordata; class Aves; order Galliformes; family Phasianidae; genus Perdix; species Perdix hodgsoniae. The sequence goes on along the minus strand of JAPSGF010000028.1, from coordinate 1,463,004 downwards.
TTAACACGGACAGGATTATTGTCAGTGGATTTTTTCATGTTTTCACACATGCTGCCTTTGAAACAGTATTCATTGTAAACTATATTTGAACTAGATAAGAATGAACTGTCTTGAGAGTATTGTAGCGAGACTCTTCAAAGTGCTGTTGTTAGTGGAAGAAGAATGCTACTTTACATGGTATGCATTGCTAGGTTAATTCTTTAGTGAATTTCATTAAAGCTCCATATGTTTCATTTGAGTTTTGTTGCAAATCTGACTTTTTTTTTCCTGTTTTTTTTTCTTTTTTTTTCTTTTTTTTCCACAAATATATGTTCTGATCCAAACATTCACATTGTTTCTGCATTATTTAAAGAAGCATTTTCACATTCAGCTGCACACGTCCAAATTACCTCCTAGTCAGCAGACCCAAGGGACATATTAAAAAATTGAATCTGTCTCCAATTACAGAATGCAGAAAAGGGGTGGCTGTGTAAGCATCTCTGAGGAAATTATGGAAAACAAAAACAAAAAAAAAGAGAAAAACAAAAAGCAGAGAAGGAGGCAGGAGTTGCTTCAGGGACAGATGATAAAAATGGTAACTGATTAATTATTTGGACATTAAATCCAGTGAGAAGCAAGATGCAAGTAACACTAATGTAATCATATTTTAACATCAGTTAGCCCAGTAATCAGTAATTTTTTTGTTACCAGTTATGCCATATATTTAAAATGGAAACACTACACGTTATTTTATCTGTCAACACATTAATGACTGTTCTGAGATTCTATTGACTATAGAGGTACCCAGGCTCTTAGCTTAGGCACTAGAGTTGTGAAATAAGTTGTAGAGTAGCACACCTTGTCCACTGCAAATATTTTTCAGGAATAAATTTTCGTATTTCAGAAAAATATAGGAATGCTATATAGATTTAAATTCTGTTTGTACAAATAACAGTCTGCATTCACAAAGTATTCACTGAACAAAATTTTGAATTTCACAGAATTAATAGACCCTTGGATGCATCCTCATGTACTGAACTGAATCCATGATACTATTTAGATCAAAAGTCTTGTATAGTTATATTTTCATGTGGTTTTTGAGAACAGATTATATTACCCAAATATGTGTTACTGACCAAAAGACTCTGCTTTTCCACTGAACTTAAATTCTCCCTTACTTGTTTCGTACAGTCAGATCAGATGTCTAATCTGAATGGAAATTGGGTTTAAGTGTGTACAACATATTTTTCAAAAGAAATAATAGCAACCTGTGTGACCATACTTCACCCAAAATCCATACTTATGAAAAAATAAAAATGATAAATTGCAACTAATTACTTTGAAATCCGGGGCAATAGTGTAGGTTTTGACTAACTTTACTTTTGATACAATCAGTCTACTTAGGACTAAGACTAGGTTTTATTAGTTCCTCTAATCTCTCAAATGCATACCTTTTATTCTCCTTTTTTTTTTTTTTTTTTCTTATTTCTATGACATACTGATTAATTGTAAACTACTAATTCCCATAGAAGCGGAAGACATTATATTATTGATGTAATGTTAATTTGTTCCCAGAGGAATGTCAGATACTTTCATGATGATTAGTATAAAAATGTTAAATATCAAATGAATTAAAGATTTCTGAAGATGTTTTATTTATTTGTTCATTTATTTTATTCCACAGTTCAGAATTTTCTAGACAAATTGACAGGACAGATGATGGTTCATGAAGATATATAATGACAATTAATTATTATTTTAACCAGCTGTCAGTAGCAAATTATTATATATTTCTTTTAGAAGGTATTTTTACATTATTACTCAAACTGTTTTGTTAGTTACATCAATATAATTACTTTGAAGGAAAATTATTTTCAATGTAGAAGTCATTAATCATCACAATGCTCTAATTTAATCAAAATATTAAATGAATCTTCCATTGAGTCCTAATAAGAAAAAGTAAGTGAAGTAATTTAACTCATAATTTGTAGTTAAAATGCAGAACTGTGATCATCTTGCATAACATTTCATCTTTAATTAAACAAACAAAAACAATTCTGTCTCTCTTGTGCTACTTCTCTGGAGATGATCTAGAGCCAATAGCACACACTGTAGGCTGTTTTTAAAGAAGAAACAGTGCCTTTATAAATACCTGTAGTACACTTTCCATGGAAGAAAATTGTTTTGCCAAGCTTAACAAGAACAGTGCATGCCTAAGAAGAAACCTCAGTCCTGAAAAGTTCAGCCACTACTGGAAGTTGAAGCCAGAGGTACTATTTGTGCTTAAGTACCCAGTGTACTGGGTAAATAACAGAAGGAGAAAATACTACAACTCTGCCATTAGAGTTGGAAAGGATTTGACATGTGCTTTCCAAACACAGCTTAAAGCACCAGGTAAACAAGAACTATTTAAATCACATGAACTTGGATTTTTTTCACTGATTCAGTTCTGTCAAAAACCGAGTGTTCAAACTCCTGAGATGAACAGGCACCTGAAATTGAAAAGTAATTAAGTAGTGTTGTAAAACTTATTAGTAAAAACAGTGATTTCTCCCTAAATAAAGTGGAAATACTAGAGGCATTTTGGCCTTCAGAACATTTTGATTTAGGAGTCTTGAATAATGAGTGATGGCTTATGGACTAAGAGATAAGATGGATAGTTGCTTTGAAGAGAAATGCTTTTTCATAGTTATTATTCTTTCTGTACATGTACTCCAAACCTATGAAGATTAATGTTTCTACTGCTAAAGTGAGAATATAAATCTTATATTAAGCAACTTTTCAGGTACAATGTGTGTATAAGAAGCCTGTCTTTCTTCCCACTGAATTAACATTGATTCAACTATATTGAAGAAAAATAGTCCATAGCATTTGGAACAGCCCAAATATCTTCTGGATCAGGAACCATTTAGCATTTTTTAATTACAGGCACAGTTTCCAGACAAGTCAGTGTGCCCAGCATTGCCTATTACTGTGAGACCAGACATTTTCTGCCTCTGTGTAGTCAGAGGAGTGGGATTCATGCTCAAGCTGCTCATCAGCATCCTGTGTGCTTCTTGGCTGTCTCTGAGATTATGTGAGAATAGCGATGCACAGAGCCTCATTAGGCCTGACTCTAATGGGCAGAATGGCTGCCTCCACATTCCATGTTCCTCTAGTGCTGTCCCAGTCAGGCTTCATGATATAAAGGCCTCCGTAATATGTTAGAGTCACAGATGAGGGTATATGGATCTCTCTCTTCAATTCTATGAAAAGGAGACTTGGACTGGCTAAAAAAAACAAAACAAACCAAACCAAAAAACAAAAACAAACAAACAAACAAACAAACAAACAAACAAACAAAAAAGCATTAGGAACTTTGAATAGAAAAATAAAGAATTACACAAAATAACTGTAGTTTCAGGACCACAGGCAGCAGACTGACGGTTTAATGCACACATAAACAGTGAGGTTGTGCCTCTTGATTTTATTTTATTTACCAGCGTAGGTGTAATTGGTGCCTGTCATTGGAAGTATAGACAAGAGTGAATATAATAAATGTCATACCGAATCAGTCTAAGTACTTATTGTTTCCAGAATAAAATATCATAAATGGAAATCTGGGGAAGAGTAAAAAATTGACAAGTATATGTGACTTGTTCCCCTAACATTCTCTCCAACAATTTTCCATTGAGGATCCTTTTGTGGTGGACATGGTGTATATGTACTTAGTAGATGTGTTTGGATTCCTATGAGTTTGTATGGCCTCTCCTTCAGACCATGTTTCTTTCTGTTTTTAACATAACTTGGAGCAAAATCACTGGCCTACAGCTGATCTCTGGAGAACTATTTCCCTTAATAGGAGAAAGAGGAATGACACTGCAAAACTGTACAATGAGATATATGATGCTTCCCTCTTTAATTCTTTTTTTACTTTTCTAGCAATTCTTAGCTTTTATCTACCTTTTTAATCACTATTGAATGGATGCTTTCATGTTGCCATTTATTATTACTTTTGATTTTCTCGGTCTATCATTCAGAGCCCACCATGATGTATGTGAATATAGGGCTGCTTATTCCTGCCTGTGTGGCTTGGTGTTTATGTATGATGAACTTAATCTTTTTATTTGCAACTCACTCGATCTCCTGGGGTCCTTTGGTAGTTCTTTATTTTTACTACTTTGAATAACTTGTTATCAGCAGTAAACTCACTTCACCAGTCGTTCACTGTTCCTGGTCTTCTATGATTATAACACCAAAATTTTTCTCTTTCTTCTAGTAAAGTGCCCATGTATAGAGAATTTTCCTTGCTACAGGATGATGGAGAAGCAGCTTACAGCAAGGACTCCTGAATCCATCACCTTTCATCCACCTGATGTCCTCCTCCAGTTGGGGCTGCTTCTTCGAACTTAGTTCCTTTAAGCCAGTCTGAAGTGAAATTATGAACTTCTCTATGCATCACAGGTGCATTTTCCGACAATTTTCAGCTGCTCTTCCCCAAGCCTGTAACACTGCATAAGGTAGTTATGAATAAAGTACAGGACCTGGCATTTACCCTTCTATTCCTATTGGCCCATTGATGGAGCATATTCATATTATTCTAGCCTCAAGAAGATTGACATGCTGCCTAACTTGATATCATCTACAAACTTGTTAAGGGTGCACTCAATCCTCACATCCAGACAACTGATAAAAAGTTTAAATGGACTTGGCCCCAATACTAAGTCCTGGGGAACACTATAGGTGACCAAACATCAACCAGATTTACCTCAATGTTTTCAGACAAAATTAAATTTGAGTATTACAATGCAATGGAAGACACAGAGTTTAAATATAAATTTGAATGTTGATAGGATATTCAGTTTACAGTTTTCAGTGTTAAACATTCAATATTAAAATGTATAACCATTTTTGAACCTATACTTCAGTTCAGTGATAAGATAATGAGTTCTAAAACAAAAAGTTGTTCATCTACTGCCAGAAATGAAGGTGCAGATATATTAAGCTAATTAACATATTTTCCAGAGGAAAGAGACATAGTGATTTTCACACAGCACCAAAATTTGCTTGTGATATTTTGTGTTTCATTATCACTACTATTTTGATTCCAGTAATGCTTATGATTTATTTTTATCTCTGTGGGTACACTATGTGATTTGTTACTTAATCACTGAATAAAGAAAATAATGATTTGAAACAGCATTTCCCTGATGGCATCCTGGATGAAATGCTTGCTTCCAGTAAATATTCACTGTCCTGATATTTTGAACACTTTTACAAGTAAAATGGCATCATGTCATATAAAAAATGGCTTTATTTGAGATATATTACTATTCCTTCCTGTTGTTCTGAATTATTTTGTTTGTGAACACCAGGAAGTTCATATAGTTTACCATACAAATATGGATTGGAAGCAGTTAAGTGATCAAACTTTTGATACTTTGATTGTTATAGATACTTTTCCTTTCTTCTAGTGAAACACAAATTATTTCAGAGAATATCAATTAAACAAAAGATCCACATTCGTCCCTGTAACAATTTATGTAAAATAACCACAACAAGAAATTACTATAATTGGGATTAAAGCACAGAAGCAAGAATATTTTTTACATTGCTGAAAATTTCCACGGAGGAGGCTTCCATGAAATACTCAGATCTTTTCACAAAATGTTAATGATTTCATAAATCAAAATAAAATATTATGGTATTATGCTAGAGCAAAATATCTATTTTTTATTATGATTGAAATATCCTAACATTTTAAGATGAATTGTGAGTAAAGAATGCTCTTGGTCATTTTTTTTAATCCAAGTATGTCGCAATAATCAGTGGCAGAAGATACATCAAATCCTTTTGCCAACTCTTCTGGTTTTCTCCCTAAGAAGTAGACAAAAAAAACCCATAGCAGTTTGAATTCTAGAGAAATTTTATGTTTTCCATCCAATCAAATAATAAAAAACTATGATTTAAATTTTATTTTCAGCATTTTTAATTCAATTTTCCAGCAATATGCCTTTTCACTGGCATCATTTGAAAATAAGCCTTCAATAACCCTTCAATCTCATTCTCAGAGAGAGATTTTATTGATACCCAGCTCATATGCTCCTTTTTAAAAACTTATCCTGTTAGTCATTCTTACATCTGTATATATGCCAAACAACCTTTTCCTATCTTCATGCTGACAATGCTGTGCTCATACCATTATACCTCTGGACTACAGATATTTATAACTCTTTCCTATAAAAAAATTATCTACATAAGATAATTATATCACCACTATTAACTTTTAATTCAAGCATCTGACATAAAACCTCTGCAATGTGGAATAATACTATTCCCATATTACAGATTAGGAAATGAGCCATTATGAGGAATAGCAATTATTTGATCAAAGATAGGAAAGTGACTTGAAGGTAAATTAAAAATAGTGTTATAATCTCAGATGTTCTTGTACGAAAATTGTATACACTTTCCACAGTAAAAATGAAAACAATGTAGATTTCCTATCAAACTATGTATTTGAAGTACTGAATTTATATTTCTTCTTCTGACTTTAATCTCATGTGAAAAAGTGAGGTAATGTATAGATTTTCCATAATTTCATGTGAAAATATTTTTTAAGTGATGTGTCAATCCCTTCTGAACATGACCCCAAGGACTACCACTTATGAGACAAAACAATAAAAGGTGGAATTGCAAATTATCACCCCAAGCAGAAAAAAAATTCACAGACAACAAAAAAAACCCAAATCAATAGTCAGCAACAGCAAGAAGCTCTTATGTGTACACAGCTGCGGTTATCAGGTAATAATACACAGCGTAGTCCTTTGGATACACACTGAACATTGCAGCAGCATGTCTTCGTCACCAGTTAGCTGCAAGCAAATTCTATCTTTGCCATTTGTTAACACAAGGCTCAATTACTTTTATCTTTACTCAGGTGTCTTTGTTCATCCTGCAGTCTTGCCTGTACTTGTCTAACAGCTGAACCTTTATAGCTTAACTCATTTTTATGTGCTTGAAAAGCACAGATTAGCTGTCTGATCAAGCCTACAGGATACCTTGTTTCCAAATAAGCTTAATTTCACTCTAAACAAAAGGAACAGATGGTTCTGATGTCTTGCTGTGGTTACCTTGTCTTCTTCACATTTCCTTTTCTGTCTTAAAGACATCACTCACACTAGGTTAGGTTGTTCTCTTGTTTTCTGAAACAGCCCTTAAACAGCATACCCATTACTGTTTAAGCTGTAGAAGTTCAGTATTTTTCTTTTTCTAAATGATCAGTTATTCTGAGACAGTAGATCTAAAGTCAGTCCCAATTACTAAGACTGACTGGAATTTTGAATTTTTTGTCTTTAAAATCTCCTTGTGATCTCCTGCTCTATTTGGTTGGCATCTTAGCATAGCTGAAGGCAGATGCTGTTTCAGTGTGAGAGCCTAGAACCTCTACAGGAAAATGTAATGAGAAAGAATGCCTAATGGAGTGACATCTATGGTGGTATGATTGCTGTTGAAAAGTCAAAAAAGATGATGATTGATTATGAAAATACAGATGAATAAGTTATAAAACCAGGTGAACCGAGTCTTCTCAGTAGGAGCAAAGGGAAAAAAAGAAGCCTGCGGTATTCTGACAATACCATCAATTTTCCAGCACAGCATGCACCATCAAGAACTCTTGCTGAGGACACGTCTTGCCAGTTTTTGCATTGTAGGAGCCTATATGTTCACGTTATTCTAATCTGACACTTTTTTTCCACAAGAAATCTCACATTAAGCTCAAATAGCTGATTCTCTGTAATATATTCTCTTGCCATTCTCTTGCCAAAAATAATACTAAGAGCTTGATGTTGTTATTGTACCTACTTTTTTTATCTTCAGAGAAAAGTGAAAAAAGTTATTTAATATGTCATCTGAACTTGAGGACATCAAGATTCCAGGGAAGGCTGCTGGTCTGTTCAAATTGTTCTGAAAATCTTTCCATGACTTTTATAAATTGGTAAGAGCTCCAGTTTCATTAAAGCATCTGACATCTGTCAAATCACAGATTCTTGATGATGAATAAACAGCAGAAACAAATGAGGAAAGACTGAGAGTTTGATCATTTAAAACAATTAAATATCCAGTACTGAATTATTCAAACTAAATGAATGCTGCTTTTTTTTCCCTTTCCATCAGACCTCTTGTTCTAAAGCTTTCATGCCTCCTTTAGACTTTTAGTTCTTGAATGTCTATTTTCTTTTCCCTCATAGTTTTCACTGTTCAGTATATCAGCATTTGCTTCCTTTCAACAGGTTCAGCTGGAGAGCACAAAATATATTGTAATGCTTTTGTTTTTCCTTCAATAATAATAATATTATTAATAATAATTAATAATAATAATATAATAAATTATTATTATTATTATTATTATTATTATTACTATTATTACTATTATTACTATTATTACTATTATTATTAATATTATTTTGAAAAAGAATGTACTGCTAGGGTATGAACAATGCTAGAAAGATTTTTTTTATTTTTATTCTTTTAATTCTGTAGCTGAATTGTCTCACTTTAAAATATAGGCAGTCTGTAGAGGTAGAATATTTTATGGAATTATTGTTGAATGTAATACAAGAGATTTTATAAGCCTTTCAAAATCTGCTGCATAAGTCTTTAGAAAAGGAATGAAGAATTTGGATCCCTACATGTCATCATTTTTCAAGGTTCATTAGAGTTCTGCGTGTTTCAGCAAAGATCAATATTGCTATGAGGTGGAGAACACAGGAATAGGACATTTCACATTACATTTTCTTCTGTTAAAAAATTTTGTTTTGTTAAAAATTGTGAACGTAAAAGTTTGGGGTCATTTGCTTATCACTCATTCTGATCTAATATTTTGATACTGCCTATAACCAGCTTCTACCAAACAAAACCAAATACTGACACTCCAGTTTCTACCTTCTTAACTCACAGAGCAGTCTGACTTACTGATTTAACATTTAACTTTTGCTCTTTGTCATTTATACTCTACAAATAACTTAAAACATTTAATGAAATAAGCAAGTCTGAAATATATTAGATCACAGTGTATAAACTGTTTTTTCCTTAAAAACCTCTTGCTCTGTTTCTCCAAAGCTGCTGCTAGCACAATTACTACTGAATTTCACAGGATATTTGTCTGCCTCATAATTGTAGAATGGGAAAATTAATAATGACACACTAAGCTTTGAAAAAAGTAAATTCTAACTTGAATATTGCGTTCTTAAATGTCTTTTAAAGAGCTCTGAGGTCACTATTAAGCTACAAGCTTCATGTTAAACCTCTTCTACCTTCACGATCTCATTAGGGGCTCCATTTAAGCTCAAGCCTGATCCTTCAGGCTTTGCCTATGCTACATATGTGCTGTGGTTTCTTTTAGTTCCGTTGATAAAGTGTTATTTGGGATTACCTATGTCTGAGCATGCAGAGACATGTTTAGGAAATTCAAAGTCTGCCCGAATTTAAATTTGGGAAGAGATATCAGAGGTAACATGAAGGGCTTCTATATGTACATATAGGAAGTAGCTAAGCAGAAAATAAGAGAAAAAAGCTCCCGGTGGGCAAGAACAAGATTTGCGTCCTTTCTGCAAAAGAGACCAAAACAACTGCATCCTTGATTATATTAGCAGAAACATGGTCAGCAGACCCAGGGAACTGATCAGTACCTTGTCAAATTTCATCTGTGTCTCATTTTCTGGTTATGGACTCCCTAGTATAAGAAAGATATTGACATACTGGAATAACTCCAGTGGAAGACCACTAAGATAGCCACAGGGATACAACACATGCAATACAAGGAGAAGCTGATAGAACCAAGTTTGAACAGCCTATAGCTGAGAAGGTTGAGAGGAAACTAAATAGCTGCCTGCAATTAGGATAGAGAAGAAAAAGCTAGGCTCTTCTCAGAGGCATGCAATGATATGATTGGAATTAGTGGACGTAACATGGAACACATCTTGTGGGAAACTCCAGTGAGGTATTAGATTTTTATTTGCTTTTGCTACAGAAATAGTCAAATACTGTAACAAGTGATCAGAATGTTGAATGTCTTTCAAAAATCCATCATTGGAGATCATCATGTTCAAGACTCTATTTAAAATGGTCCTGAGCGTCCTGATCTAAATAGATCTACTTGAGCAGATGGATGATACCCCAGAAGTAGTTTCCAGTGTAAATTATTTTGTGTCATGGTTTTGTGATTTTT